>CATIWQ010044514.1:0-48668 GCA_949673415.1 Euphorbia schlechtendalii
GATGGGAACTTCAAAGGTTGTTATTCAATTGCTACCCCAATACCTGAAATTTTCACTTTAGATCATGTATCTCTAATTAATTTTCTACATGCATTAATTTAATTCTTGGGGAATTCAATCTGTTGTAAGATGGGATGATTATAAATAAGTGTGTGTTGTTGTACCCACTCGACTAGAGCCCGCTTATATTAAAAATCAGGAATTGAAGACATGTATTGTGTATTGATTGCATTGCAAAGATGGAATTGTAACAATTCAATATTTATACACAATTGAACCCGAAATGAGAAACGAAATGTAAATGAATTACAATGACATTTCATCTGAATGTGTAACTAACTTTTCCCTCCAAAACTCTTGTTCAATTGCTGAGAATGAAATTTTGTTAAGTACTAGGATATGGTGTGTTGTTGCATAGTTTAGCTGTAGCTGGTGAGCTTAAGTTGTGAGTTCAACACCCCCTTCTCAAGTCCAAGCATTCGTGATTGATATCGGACCCATGTTTGTCAGGAATGATTTCATGTGATTGAAGCTTTATCCCTTAGTGAAGAGATCTGCTAACTGTTTTGTGGTATAAACATAAAGAGCTTCAATGAAGTCATTATCAACCAAATCTCTTACCAAGTGACAACAAATTTCAACATGTTTTATCTTATCATGTGAAACTGGATTTTTGCTGATAGTAATGGCAGTTTGGCTATCACATTAAAGTGGTATTGGCAATAGAACTTGGACTTACAAATATACAAACAAGTTAGAAAATCCATTTGATCTCACAACATGTGGTTGCCATGCTCTTGTATTCCGATTATGTTGATTATCTGCATAATGTTGTCTGCTTCTTTGTTTTCCAATAAATAAGTGTTGGTCCAAAAAAAAATTATACTGTGTGAGTGACTTATGTGTAGTGATACAAGCCTCCCAATATGCTTCACAAAAACCATGTAATTGTAAATTGTTTTGTACTCGATAGTGTAAACCCAGTTTTGAAGTCCTTTTTAGATACTTCGATATGTGCAATCTAACTTGGAGATGATGAATACAAGGTTGTTGCATGTATTGGTTTAGTTGTTGAGTGCAGTAAGAGAGGTTCGTTCTAGTGAAATTTAGATACACTAACCTTCATACAAGTCTTCTATACTACTCTGAATCTACTAGAGGTGTGACGGTTTCAACCAAGTTAATATTGTAGTCAACTAGGCATGTTGCTGCTTTATAATCTAATAATCTTGCATCTTTTATTATATCACTAATGTACTTGGTTTGAGATAAGTATATGATTGCTTTTGTTTGTGCCACTTCAATGCCTAGGAAATACCTGGCTTCTCCTAGGTCTTTAATGATAAATAGAGTGTGTAGAAAACTCTTACCTTCTGCAATCTTTCTCAAAGAAGATCTCATGAGCAAGATGTCATCTACATATATTAGTAGAGCTAGAATCCCCCCCCCCCCCCATGATGGCTCATGAGTGAAAAGACAATAATCATTCCTAGATCTAATGAAACCAAAAGATAGTATTAATTCTGTTATCTATTTATGGCATTGTCTTCCTACTTGTTTTAATGCATATAACTATTTCACAAGTTTATAGACTTAGCCTGGACTACTATAAACATAGCCCTTTAGAGGTGAGAGGTACAACTCGTCATCAACAAGCCCATGCAAATAGGCATTATTGACTACCTTGCTGCTCCAATAGCAAGGAAGGTTCTCGCAGTGACAGATTTAGCCACGAGGTTAAAATGATTCTAAAAAAATCAACTCTAGAATTTGGTTAAAACCCTTGGCAACTAATCTTACCTTGAACCTACCCACTTCTCCATCAGGCTTATATTTAATCTTATAGACCCATTTTGAGGTAATGGCCTTCTTTCCTCTTGATAAATTTGTCATTTCCCATGTTCCATTATGTTTCAAAGCATCAAGCTCTACCTACATAGCTACCCTCCACTTTTGACAAGTTACAACTTTAGTATAGTTATTGGGTTCTTTGACCTCTTGAATTTTAGTTAGAAAAATTGAATGGTAGAGAAAAGAACATGTTGTGTCATAATCCCTCAGTGAAGTGGGTGCCACAATCCTTTTGTCAGCTCTACTTAAAGAGTGATTGTGGATTTTGAATTACCATTTCTTTCATCTGATTGTATTAGTGTTGGAATCAATATGTTCAAAAGGAAACTGAGTTATAAAAAAACTCAACATCTCGAGAAACTACAATCTAAATTTTCTCAAGATTAAACAATTTAAAACCTTTTCTGGAAAGTGAAAAACCCAAAAGCACACTCTTATGTGCTCTAGATTCCAACTTTGCTGGTGATGGTAAGATTTTATAAAAATACAAGGAACCAATTACATGACATCTTTCAAAAGGATTCTTCCAACCTAGTAGTTTTGTTGGAAGAACATTGATGATTGAAACTATCATTAGAATTGCTTCCCTCAGGAATCATCAAGCATTATAGCATGTAGCATGATGGTTTTTATCACCTCTAAGAGGTGTTTATGTTGTCTCTTAACCACCCCGTCTTGTTGTGGGGTGTAAATACATATTCAATTATGCATAATTCCCGTTTCTTGAAATAGTGTATTGCAAATTGCATTGATAAACTTTGTTCCATTATCTGTTCTGACCACTTTTGCTACTACATTAAATTGTGTTCTCGCCATATTCAAGTAAATTGTTAGTGCTAGAGGTATATCAGATTTAATTTTAAGCATTACAATCCAAAGTCACTCTACCGAAGTCATTTACAATATTAAGAAAAAAATCTGGTACCGCATTAACCTTATAATGCCTCTTAACATCAATATAAAGCAATTGAAAAGCACAACTAGAACAAGTTGTAATTCTATTAAAACCAGCTCGATGTTGTTTTGCACAAGGGCATATCTCACATAACTTTGATGAGCTACTTATTATAATATTTGGTATATGACTAAGACAATCAAAGAAGCAAGACCTAGCCTCATATGTCATTCATCTACACTTATAACTTTATTTAAGCCATTTACACATAAAGTAGTAAATAGTCTACCTTTGGTAAACTTATCAATAACTTCCCTATCAAAGGAGGACTTGTCCAGCTAATATAATCCATTTTCTAGCCAGGCCATATTATAAACTTTCTTAGATCGCTGGTCTTGCAAGTAGCAATAATCAATTTTAAAGATAACTTCAACTTTGGACTATTTTGTTAAATGACCAATAAGAAGAAGATTATACTTGAACTCTGGAACATATAGAACATTAGTTAGTTTCACATCATCATTTAACTTCACAAAACCCGTATATACAACTTGCTTAATTGATCCATCAGGCAAAATGATCTCATGTTGACTCTTAACTCTAGTTATTTCATAAAATATTTTTTCTCAAATAACATGTGTGAACTAGCTCCACTATCTAGATTCCATGTGGAATTTAAACTAGAAGCAATGAAAGCACTATTAGAATGTGACTCGGTAGAGAAGCCTGAAAAAGGAGAGAAATCTACAGAGCTACTCATTAATGTATCTAGTGTCACTATTGGTTATTTATTTACATCATCCTATAAACTTCTAAACATATGATTCATATTTTGTTGATCATCTTTGGTCATAATTTGAAAGGTTTGCCTTTCATTCTTGTAAGGAGCATGATCTTGTTGTAATTCTACTTGATTAGCATAAATCCTATAAATAGGTCGTTTCTGTTGTGGCTGTTGTGTAACTCTTGGTCTAGTCCACCATTTAGGTTAACCAATAAGTGTAAAGTATTCATCCTTCGTGTGCTTGAAAGAATGACAGTTTTCACAGATTAAATGTGTTGGACCCAGTAGGGTGTAAAATAGGTCAAGGGGGTGAATGACTCTTTTTTGAGTTTTAATTCAGTTTCAGAAGACCGTTGATTGTGACTTCTGAAATATCTTCTGAGTAAAAATGTTTTACTCAGAATCCCCCTTTTAAAACTTTTGCTAATTTAAATCAGCAAAAGTAATGAACACAGAATAAAGCAAAGTAAAGGAAAGTGCAAACAGGAATTTTTATCCTGGTTCGGCCTCTGCCTAATTCAATCCTTGGAATCTCTTGTCCAAGATTTAATTCACTAGTGGCTTTTCTTCAGGTGAAAAGCAAACCCTTTACAGCGTTTGTGACCGAAGTTCCTTCCAACAGCTTAGCTTTTGATGAGCTATACCAAAACAGAAGTATCGTCCTCATGTATCTAAGGCTCTGAGCTTCTTATCTTTTGATTACCTTCACAAGATTTCTTCAC
Source organism: Euphorbia schlechtendalii (assembly GCA_949673415.1). NCBI lineage: Eukaryota > Viridiplantae > Streptophyta > Magnoliopsida > Malpighiales > Euphorbiaceae > Euphorbia > Euphorbia schlechtendalii. The sequence goes on from CATIWQ010044514.1 coordinate 4,253, forward strand.
TGTTTTAAAAAAGGGTCAAGGCGGCCACTTAGGCGGCGCCTAGGCGGGGATTTTTAGAACACCGCCCCAATTTTATATAATCAGGTGGTCAAGGTGGAAAGCGTCGCCAAAACCTAGAAAAGCATCGCCAAAGACAGAAAAATATGTTGCCAAAACCTAAAAAATGTCACCAAAACCTAAAAAATTATCGCCAAAACCTAGAAATATGAATTTTTAGTATTATTATATAAAAATTTATGTGTACCCTAAATTTATTATTTTAATTTATTAATAAATATTATATATTTTAAAAAAACTAATCCGCCTAGGTCTCGATTAATCCTCGATTAATCCCCGCCTAGGCCTCGGAGGCTCTAGCCGCCCGACTAGCACCTAGCGCCTTTTAAAACACTAACTAATTGACCCTCAGCTAGTATATTACACAACTATTTTTAGAAAGACAATTGATGAGCTTCTGAACTTTGTTTCAATTAGCTCGATTATAAATAAGTAAGAATGAGAAGTTTGCTAGACGAAGATTGCAGTGAAGATTTGAGAATTTTGTTCACTCTAATTGCTTTCAGTTATTTCGGCAACCTTCTTCAATGGCGAAAATCATCCTTTTATAAATGGAGAGAATGTTTCTTTTGGTAAGAGATCGTTGTTGAAATTCTTGCCGTTGTCTCTCAATCTTGTTCCCGTTAATAATCCGTTAGAGTGGCATGTCCAATTTTGATCCACGCCATGCTTTACTAGGTTGTGATTTTGGGACCCACTTTGTATATACATATCAGATTCGTAGGATTGTTTTTGTTCCTGATTTCGCAACAACTTTTATCTTTTAGTAAGCTGAAGAACAGAGCTCGTGGAGACATTAAATGCGAAGTCAGCTTTCTTGACTTTTAGCGCCGAAAGACTACCTTGACCTTTAAGAGTCTTCAAAGGGGTTTCTTGTGGTTCTGAGTCTTTAGTGATCTTCTACGGTATTGTTGAATCTTCTGGCTTATATATTCTTCTAAGGTCCCGTAGTTCTTCTAGAGTATCCTGATGCTTCTTAGACAACTTGCTTCTGAACTCAAAACTTACAAAACTTTTTAACTTATGATGTCAGAATCCAACAATCTCCCTCATTTTATTGGTTCTGAGAGATTTTAAGCATAGGATATACTTACTCCCTCATAATCTAAGGCTTATGTTGTGAGATGGATTTATCTTCTTTTAAGTTCTATCTTTTTCTCGCAAGTTATAAAGAAGATAGTACAACGAAGAGTTGTACTCAGAATAGATGTAAAACATTTCATTAAGATGTAAGAAAATTACAAGTTTTTACAAAGAATTTAATTACAACGGTTTTACTTTAAGTGCTAAGAATTCATTTTGAGTCTCCTCCTTTTGATCTATCGCCATGGCTCTTGAAGTATAACATGAAACCATCCGCCTTTCCCAAACCTCCTTGAAGCTGTGTTTATCCTTCTCCTTCTACTCAGTGCCAACAAGCTGAGCAACTATCTTTTGCTCATCAAGCACAAACCTCTGAATGACTTCTTGAATGGCTTTTGCATTTGCTTGAAGAGGAGGGATAATCTGCTGAATCACCCTTGCATCCTTACTTAAGACAGAAGGAAAGATACTCTCAAGGATGAATTGTAGGGCTTTCTGATTCCAAATCCACTGAGTATTTAGCCCATTAGCCAGAACGGAACAATCTCACTATCATGTGAGCAGAAGGAATGGAGAGATATGCCACTAATTTGAGCTCTTAAGGTATCAACACTCTTCTGAAGATCCTCTGATGAGCTAGCACCCCTTGCGATCACTATATCCTTGGCTTCTTTGATTGCCTTAGTTAGATCAGCAGTGGTAGAGGTGATTATGTCTTCAATATCATTAATGCCCTCATTCTTCTGAGTAAAGGTGGTATCAATGACCATCTTGTGAGTATTCTCAACAGCTTTGAGAATCTCAAACCTTATCTCCCTCTTAGAGTTCGCAATAGCCTTGAGAGTTTCAGCCTTAAAGTCATTCATTTGCTTCAACATCTCATCAAGACTACTTTGGATCCTTCCTTGCTGCCACAGATAGAGGATATTCTGAGACCTAAGCTGCTTGACTTCTTCTTTTAAGCCCATGGAGAATCCTGTTGAAGTACGCTCAATGGCAGTCCCTAGAGTGGACATTGCATCTACTATCTACCTCTAGAACTCTCCCTTTACCCCGCAAACTTCATCATTGATCATTTTAAGACCCCTTTCACCAATTTACATCTTCCCATTTAAGGTCACCAAGGCATCTCTGATGTCGATATAATTATCTAGCCTTGTCTCCATAAGAGGTTGCAGATGTTGAATGAGCTCTGAGTGGATCTAACTGGGAAGAGGAATCTTGTCAGCCATATACATAATTATTTGAGCCTGTTCTGTAAGGAGGGTGACACTTTGGGTAAGTTGGCGGTTGATAGGGATTGATTTGATGTCCGCAACTGAGTCATTGAGGCGAAGGGCCATTGTGAGGAGATCATCAAGAGTCTTCCTCATGTGATGGAGAGAGTTAACTGGAACTGCAACAGATGTATTTCTTTCTTTAGCTTGATCTCCATCATCCATCCTCTACTGTTGAGGGACTCATCTCCATCAATCCTCTGCTTCCTTAAGGTACTGCTGGGATCCACTAGAGCCCTCGGGACATAGGGAATATGTTGTTTCTGTTGATGAATAGTTGGTAGCTGCTGGTACGGAGAAGTAAATTGCTGCTGGTCGGGAGAAGTTGGCTTGAATTTGGCCTTAGTCTTCTCTGACCCTTTCACTATCTGAAGATCATCATCCTCTTCCTCATTGATATCCTCCAGCAGGACTTCCTCATCCTTCTTCTTTTCCTCCTCCTCTGCATCATCCTCCTTCCTTATATCCTCTAGCCTTAAATTGTGTTTGGAAAATACCGCACAAGCCATTTTCACAAATTCAGCAACAGGATCTAGTTCTGATGACTTGGCTCCCCATTCAATCACTATAGTCCTCTACTCCTCTTCCTTCTGAAAGAGCCGATAAGAACGGATCTTCCTCTAGCACCTTCTCTTTCAGCAGAGATTGCTCATCAAAATCTTCTTTTTCTTCAACCTTTTCCTCCTTCTTGGCCTCAGCTTCCAGCCCCTTAACCACTTCTTGAGCAATAGTTGCTGCCACCATAAGAGGATCCTTGGTATTTGAAGTTGAAGACCCTCTTGGTGTAGACAAGAACTTCTTGGTATCTCAAGAGTGGCTTTGAAGAGATAAGAAGGATCAAAGATAGCCTTTTGTTGATCTAAAGGGGGAGACTGAGGCTTCTCTTCTACCTTCTTCTCCAAAGTGAAGTTGGTTGGATTGGTCACACGTGGAGTGGGAGCTTTGGGTATTAAGGGGAGAGATCCAAGTGGTAAGTCAAAATCACTTAAGGTTCCCAGAAGCACTTGTCCATCCACTTCCTCTGAGTCATCCTCCTTTGTCTCAGAGGTGCTCTTCATCTTCTGAGTAAACTCCTCTGGAGTAGGCACCCTTTTTCCTTCAGATAATGACCACATCTCTACCTCAGCTACAGCAATCCTTATATCTGCAGTATCCCCTTTCTTGGGTGTAGATGTAGTGAAGACCTCAACCAGGCTTTGGTTTATGGCCTTGATCATGTTAGCCTTCTCAGGATCATCTTTTGAGACCACAATCTCGCCATAAGTCCTGGCCTTCTTCTTCCTCCTCTTTTCTTCTACTTTCTCCTCCTTCCCCTCCACCTTTTCTTCCTTCTCTTCCACCTTTTTCTCTTTCTCCTCCACCTTTTCTTCCTTCTCTTCAACCTTTTCTCCTTTCTCTTCAACCTTTTTTTCTTCCTCATCATTAGGGATGGCCATATTTGGATCAAATTCTCCTCTTCCCCTCTTAGTCAGAACGTTACTTGGCCTCCTATCCTCCTCATCTTCTTCTGAGCAATTCTGTTCCATAGGTTTAGGCACATACTGGAATTTTTTCATGGAATAGGTAATTCTTTCAACCTTTCCTTCGGTGACTTCAGAAGAAAGTTTAGGAACTACCACATCTTCAGTAGCAATTACCTTACTTCTTCTTACTCTGCTTCTTTTGGCATTAGGGACCTCCTCCTATTTCAACAAAGGCTCCCTCTACCTTTTGGGGGAGACTTCCTCAACCCCTTTGACTACTTCGCCCTTTTTGGCCGCTCTCAACTCCTTCTCCCTCTTTTTCTTCATTAAATCTTTCTTCAGGGCCTCCTCCCTATCCCACTTCATTCCATAGTCTACCTTTTTATCAAAGGTTTCCCTCACAATTTCACTACCCATGGAACCCTCTTCCTTTGAGCAGTCAATCTCCCAAGTAGCAACAATCCTGCTAATAAGTCCGCCAAGTGTGAACTTGTGGTGGAGCATATGTTGAATGATTATTACTGGCCAGTTGATCTTTCTCTTCTCCACCAGATGTACCAAAATGCAGTACTCATGGCCTGATATGGCATTTGTGGAGTTCATCTTCTGAAGAAGAAGATGTGCCATTATGAACTACTAATACCTTGGTTCCTGAGGCATATGAATACTGATTTTCTCTCAAAATCATCTTTTTAGCATAAAAGCCTTCCTGTTGTAGCTCAGACTTTCTTCACAGGCTCTTCTTAGAGCTAGCCCCTCATCCTTTAGGTTCAGCAATTTGGCCAACAATGCAGGAGAGATGGTCATTTCCTTTCCTTTTACCATAGTTTTGAGCTCTTCATTGCTCACCGTGCATCTCTTCAGATTCTTGTAGAATTCCAGCACTATTGAAGGAAAGGTTGTCTTCTTCAATCTAATCCACGTTCCTGGCTGATGAAACTCAATCGTTTCTTTGAATGGGGATACCTCTAATAAGGCATTATCTCCCAAAAATCTCTGTGGGATAATACTGGAGGGATTTGACCTGTATATAACAGGAACAAAGGTCTTTTAGGGGATTTGGATTATGATTTATTCGTTAGGGTTCTTGGAAGATCTTGGTCTCTTTGGTGCCATTTGGTATGTCTGTAGAGAGTTTTAGAGGAGATTAGGGTTTGAGAGGGTTTGTGTGAGTAAGGTTTTCACGAGAAATTGAGAAAATTTTTAGTAAAGTGATTTGATGATAAATAGTAATCACTTATTTATATTGAGAATTCAGAGGGGTAAAATAGTAAAAAGGATGGTAATAAATGTTGAAGGTTTCTGTATTTACCGTTTACTTTTTAAGAAACCTTTAAAAGCGTAATTAAAGATAGAATGTAAACAGTTTTAACCTAAAGATCCGGCTAGGGATTTGGGTTTTTGAATTAAAATTTGGAGTGCTTCCCGGGCTGTTCCTTCTGAGTCATACTCCTTCTGAGACATCCTTTACTTCAGATGACATACTTTTCTTCTGAAGCATTTCTTCTGAGAATTAACCCATCTTCTGAAAAATAATGTTACCTTCTAAGCAAGCTTCATAATTGATTACTCATTCCAATTTCTCTTCTGAGGAAGGTTAATTAATCCTTGCTCAAAGGCTTGGTGAAGATATCTGCTCTCTGATCTTCGGTAGAGATATAACCAACTTTACTTCCTTCTTAAGGACGTGATCTCTTATGAAGTGATGTCTGATGTTAACATGCTTCATTTTACTATGCTGAATAGGATTCTTCGACAGGTCAATCGCACTTTTGTTATCGCAAAGAATCTCTATGCATTCACTCTTTATTCCATAATCTTCTAGCTGTTGCTTAATCCAAAGAACTTGAGCGACACAGCTTCCGGTAATCATGTATTCTGCTTCAGTGGTAGATCATGCTACTGAGCTTTATTTCTTGCTGTACCAAGAGACAATGCAGTTTCCCAGAAAGTGACATCCTCCATTAGTGCTCTTCCTCTCTAGTTGATCTCTACCATAATCTCCATCGATGAATCCTTTCAGCGAGAAATCTCCATTATTTGGATACCATAATCCGGCTTCTATGGTTCCAAGCAAATATCTCAAAATTCTCTTTACTAAACTCAAATGAGATTCTCTTGAATCACTTTGATAGCTTGCACAGTAGCAAACTGCATAGTGAATATCAGGCCTGCTTGCTGTGAGATATAATAAAGAACCGATCATTACTCTAAACAGCTTCTGATCAACCTTTTTTCCTTCTGAGTCCTTGTTGAGTATGGTGTGATGCAATGGGAGCTGACATCTCTCTTCCATCTTCTATGCTGAATTTCTTCAGAATCTCCTTGGTATACTTAGATTGATTAATGAATATATCATTAGAGCTTTACTTAATTTTTAGACCAAGGAAGAAGGTTAATTCTCCCATCATAGACATCTCAAATTCATTTTTCATTTAAGAGCTGAATTCCATGCACATCTTTTCGTCAGTGGCTCCAAAGATGATGTTTATCAACATATATCTGAATAATGAGTATGTCCTTGTTTCTTCTTCTGATGAATAATGTTGTGTCTGTCTTGCCTCTAATGTACCCTTTGGAGATAAGAAAACTTGTCAATCTCTCATACCAAGCTCTGGGAGCTTGCTTCAGACCATATAAGGCTTTCTTCAGCTTGTAGACATGACAAGGATACTTTGAATCTTCAAAGCCAAGAGATTGCTTGACATATACTTTTTTAGAGATGAATCCATTCAAAAAGGCACTTTTTACATCCATTTGGTATAGTTTGAATCCCATATGAGATGCAAAAGCACAGAGGATTCTTATTGCCTCAAGTCTAGCTACTAGAGTAAATGTCTCGTCATAATTAATTCCTTCTTGTTGATTATACCCTTGAGTTACAAGTCTTGCTTTGTTTATGACTACGTTTCCTTCTTCATCAAGCTTGTTTCTGAATACCCACTTAGTGCCGATGATAGATTTGTTCTTTGGAACTAGAACGAGATCCCAGACATCATTTCTAGTGAATTGATCAAGTTCTTCTTGCATGGTCATCATCCAACTTTCATCATGTTCTGCATCTTCAAACTTCTTTGGCTCTATGATTAAGACAAATGCTCGGTGACTTATCATTCTGCTGAGTTATCCTCTGGTGAGAATCGGATTCTGAGGTGCTTCAAGAATTAGTCTTTCTGGATGGTCCTTCTTGGTTCTTGTTTCCTTGGGTAGGTAATGATAAACGGGATCTTCCTTTGCCTTTGGAGCATGCTCTTCATCTCTAGGATCTGAGAATCTGATCTCATATGGTTCATCCTTTGTTGATGATTCTCCTTGGATTGGCTCAAAGGGTTATTTATGTGAGATAGAATCTCCATCTTCCTCTGAACCTTTTCTTCTTCCTACATGGTTAGTTTCAATGAAACATACGTGTACTGACTCTTCTAATGTTGCTGTTCTCTTGACAAAGACTCTATATACTTTGTTATGTGTTGATTAGTCAAGAAAAATTACTTCATCATCTTTAAGATCAAATTTTCCTAGTTGTTCTTTATTTTTAGCATAAAACATTTGCATCCAAATGCTTTAAAGTACCCAATCTTTGGTTTTCTACCTTTCCAGATCTCATAGGGGGTTTTATCAATTACTGATATAATGTTTACCCTATTTAGTATGTGACATGTTGTGTTAACTGCTTCAGCCCAAAAATATTTGGGAATGTTGTTATCATTGAGCATGGATCTGGCCATTTCAACTATGGTTCTGTTCTTTCTCTCAACAACCCCATTTTGTTGGGGAGTGTGAGGAGCAAAAAAGTTGTACTCAATGCCTCTGGTGTAACAGAATCCAACAAATATCCTATTTTCGAATTCTTTGCCACGACCGCTTCTAATTTTAGAAAGAAGAACGCCTTGTTCATCTTCAATTCTGTTGCATAGTCTGGAGAAACCTTCATAGGCTTCGTCCTTACTACTGAGCAAGATGGCCCATGTATGCCTAGAATAGTCATACATTATTACCATGGTATATCTATGTCCGCCCATGCCTATGGGTAGAACAGGGCCAAATAAATCTATGTGAACAAGCTATAGGACTCTTTTAGTGGAAAACTCAGTTTTAGATTTGAAGCTCTTTTTAAATTGCTTTCCATATTCACATGCATTACATAGATGATCATTTTCGAAGTTTAAACTTGGCAAACCCTCAACAAGTTTCTGTTTAACTAGTTTGGTCAGAAAATTCATGTTAGCATGACCTAACCTTTTGTGCCATAGCCATGACTCTTCTTCTTTAGACATTAACCATATATCTTTCTTAGACTTATCATTTAAATTGATTATGAACACATTATTGACTCTAGGAGCATAAATTAGAGTTTAATTTGACTTACAATCAATGATGGAGCATCCTTCTGAGTCAAAGATGACTTTCCTTCCTTGATCACATAGTTGTGCAACACTCAAAAGGTTGAACTTTAGACCATCAACAAGAGAGACTTCTTTAATTTTGATTTCTGATCCAATGGTTCCTTTACCAATAATCCTTCCCTTCTTGTTATCTCCAAAGCTCACATTCCCATATCTTTTATGTTCTAATGAGATGAATGATGTCTCATCTCCAGTCATATGTCTTGAGCATCCACTGTCTACATACCAAATTTGTTGACCTTCTATGGACCTAAGAGTTACCTGCAAAAGTTGATGGTTAGAATCTTCAAACCGAGTTTCTCTTAGGTTCGGGTGTATCATAAATTAAATCAGGCCAATCATAAGAATCATAAAAACCATTTTTAAATCTACACATAGTAGTATATGATTTTTCTATCCATAAAAATTACAGAAGGTTTTTGCAGCTTCTCTAGCCATTTCTCTCTGCAAGGTTCTGGGAGATGGACAGAGATCAAATGGTTCCTGGATTGGTTACCTCTGAGGTATTACTCTTCTTCTGGCATGAGGAATTCTTTGAGTCATCTTTTGATAGACTCCTTTCTGATGACTGCTCTCGCCATACTTATATCCATATTCCTTATAGCTCCTTTGCCTGGGGACTGAGGCTTCACCACGATACATCCTTTGTGGAGGATTTTGCTTCTAAGGGATGCTTATCTTCTTAGGATGCTTCTTCTCCTGAGGATGATCTTTCTTTTGAGGAAGCTCCTTCTTCTAAGGCTCCACTTTGCTAGGTAAGGTTATCTTTCCTGATAGATGACCTTCAACCAACATTACTCTTTTGCTAAGGTCAGTTGCATTAACTCCTACAAAAACTAATTCTTTCTTAAGTTTCTCAACCTCAGCTTCAAGCTCTCCTTGCTTCTTATAAATTACTTTGGCAGTGTTCTCTCTTGCTCTATCATAAATACAGAAATCTTTGAAATCTTCCTCCAGAAGCTTCATGCATTTCTTGTTCTTTTTAACCTACTTATAAATCTGCGCAAGTACTTGCATAATTTCATCAGGAATGTTGAATTTAGAGTTTACCTCATCATTTTCCTGATATTTTCCTTTTGAGGATGAGACCCTTTCTGTGCTACTGTGCCATGATTCCACTATTGGATACATGTCATCTGCAGCCATGAAGCATATTTGTGCAACTTCTTCATTCATTGAAGATTCTGCAGTGCTTTCATTCTCACCATCACTCCATGTTGCCACCATGGCCTTCTTTCCTTTATCCTTTCTGAGTTTCGGACAGCTAGACTTGATGTGACCTTCCTGGTGACATTCAAAACAAGTTATGGGTTTTTGATTTTCACCTTTGATCTTTTCTTCAAATCTTCTGAATTTGCTTTTTGAGAAGTCCTTCTTATGGAAATCTGACTTCTGAGGGAAGCTTCCTTTCTTTTGAAATCTTTGAGGAGTCCTTGAGTTCTTTTTCATAAACTTCCTGAACTTTCTAGCCAGCATCGCCATTTCCTCAAAATCCTCTAAGGAGCTTTCATCAACTACTTCTACCCTCAGGATTATTACCTTCTTTGCTTCAGATTTTACTTTCTCTTTCTTCTGAAAGCTCTGCATAGAAATCTCATGAGTGGTTAAAGAATCAATAAGCTCATCATACCTGTAGGTAGTGAGATCTTGAGCTTCTTCCACAGCAGTCTTCTTAGCCTGCCACTTCTCAGTTAGGCTTTTGAGAATTTTCTTTACTTGCTCCTCTTTTGAGAAATTCTTTCCCAATCTTTTAAGCTCATTGATGATGTTGGTGAATCTTGCATTCATGCTGGAGATTGATTCACCCTCTTCCATCTCAAACAGCTCATAGAGACGGAGATACTGGTTCATCTTGGATTCTTTGACCTTATCTGTTCCTTCATAGGTCACCTCGAGCTTCTTCCAGATCTCTTTAGCACTCTCGCATCCTGAGATCTTGCTATATTCTGCAGCATCTAAAGCGCAATGTAAAAAGTTAATAGTTGCTGCATTACTTTGCAGTTTCTTCATGTTAGAGTCATTATATTCACTCCTAGGCTTGGGAGAGACAACCCCATCTACAGTAGATGTAGGAATGTATGGACCATTGGCTATAATAAGCCAGATATATATATCCTGAGATTGTATGACATTTTTCATTCTATTTTTCCAGAATGTGTAATTCTGTCCAAAGAACAGTGGGGGTCTAGACATGGACAATCCTTCTGGGAGTATCTGTGTGGTCATGTTACCAGGTAAATGCTTTAAGCTATTTTCACCCATTTCGATTTTTACTCTAGATTTGTTAAATCTATTTTACTTTGAGTTAGGCTCTGATACCAATTGTTGGACCCAGTAGGGTGTAAAATAGGTCAGAGGGGGAGTGAATGACTCTTTTTTGAGTTTTAATTCAGTTTCAGAAGACCTTTGATTGTGGCTTCTGAAATATCTTCTGAGTAAAAATGTTTTACTCAAAGTCACCTTTTTAAGACATTTGCTGATTTAAATCAGAGTGGAAACGAACACAAAATAAAGCAAAGTAAAGGAAAGTGCAAATAGAAATTTTTATCCTGGTTCAACCTCTGCCTAATCCAGTCCTTGGAATCTCTTATCCAAGATTTAATCCACTAGTGGCTTTTCTTGAGGTGAAAAGCAAACCCTTTACAGCGATTATGACTGAAGTTCCTTCAATCCGCCTAGCTTTTGATGAGCTATACCAACACAGAAGTACCATCCTCCTTTTGAGTACCTTCCTCACAAGATTTCTAAGCTCCCTCACACTAAATTACCCTCAACTAGTGTATTACACAACTGTTTTTAGAAAGATAATTGATGAGCTTCTAAATTTTGTGTCAATTAGCTCGATTACAAATAAGTATAAATGAGAAGTTTGCTAGATGAAGATTGCAATGAAGATTTGAAAATTTTGTTCACTCTAATTGCTTTCAGTTGTTTCGGCAACCTTCTTCAATGGCAGAAATCATCCTTTTATAAAGGGAGAGAATGTTTCCGTTGGTAAGAGACCGTTGTTGAAATTCTTACCGTTGTCTCTCAATCTTGTTCCCTTTAATAATCCGTTAGAGTGGCACGTCCAATTTTGATCTGCGCTATGCTTTGCCAGGTTGTGATTTTGGGACCCACTTTGTATATACATATCGGATTTGCATGAATGTTTTTGTTCCTGATTTCGCAATAACTTTTATCTTTTAGTAAGCTGAAGAACAGAGCGTGCGGCTGCATTAAATGCGAAGTCAGTTTTCTTGAATTTTAGCGCCGAAAGATTTTGTTGACCTTTAAGAGTCTTCAGAGGGGCTTCTTGTAGTTCTGAGTCTTCAATGATCTTCTGCGGTATTGTTGACTCTTTTGGCTTCTATATTCTTCTAAGGTCCCGTAGTCTTTCTGGAGTATCCCGATACTTCTGAGACAACTTGCTTCTGAACTCAGAACTTACAAAACTTAAACTTATGACGTCAGAATCCAACAAAATGATCTTTATTTACCTTTCTAAAATCTGGCCCTAGAACCAGATTTAGATCCACCTCCTTTCTCTCTGGAATAGTTTGCAAACACATCAATCTTGTCTTCACTACAATAGTTTGACATTTCAAGTTGTTTCTCAGGCCTTTGCTTCATTTTGTTTTTCAATTAATCTAATCATAGAGTAAGCTTTATATTTGTTAAGCAATGGATCCATTAGAAGGATATGGTTCCTCGCATGGTCATACTGCTCATCCAACCCAATTAGATATTAGATAATCTTATCCTCTTCATCTTGATCAATTATACTCTGAAAATAATTGTTCCCACATAAGTTTACAATTCCACATTTACAACTTAGCCCAGGCCACCTTAACATCAATAGCTCATCCCAGAACTTCCTCAAATTGTTGAAATAAAAGAGAACATATATATTTCCTTGATCAAGCAAGTTGATATCTCTCTTGAGCTTATATAGTAAAGGCCATCACAATCTCCAAATCTATGCTCAATCACTTTCCATAGTTCTTGTGATGAATCTACATATGTAAAACCTTCAACAAGATCTTTGGATATGGAATTCAGTATCCAAGATTTTACTAAACAATTATTTTTCTTCCACATCTTGAACTCGTTGGTGCTTTTTACTAAAATCTCATCATCTTCTTCAATGAAACTCAACTTATCTTTAGTAGTAAGTGTTGTTTTGATCAAATTTTTCCATGAAAGGTAATAGTTGCTTCCATTCAAAGTAGTTGTGATAAGAATAATTCTCGTAGTTGTTGCCTTTCTCTGTCATTTCAACTCTTTCTTCATAATTTGAATAAACTTCTTCTTCGTATGGATCATCTATAATCACTCTCTTTCTGTTCTTCTTCTTTGGCATTATAAACGCTCTGATATCATGCCAAAAATCAGGTTCTGAAGAAATGTGTTTTGTATTGATTGTATCGTAAAGATGGAATGGTACAAGTTCAATATTTATGTACAACTGAAATTGAAATCCAAATGAATTACAATGATATTTCATCTGGATGTGTGTAAAATCTTTTCCCTCCAAAACTCTTGTTGAATTGCTAAGAACAAAATTACGTTAGGTGCTAGGATCTGGTGTGTTGCTGCCTAGTTTAGCTTCAGTTGGTGAGCCTGAGTTGTGAGTTTAACATACATTTACCGAGTTTAGACAATTTATTACTAAACCGAATCCGAATCTGAGCTCGTTAAAGTTTGAAATTTATGACCCGGATTTGATTTTGTATAAATATCTGAGTCCAACCCGATGATAATATTTTTTTTTATCTATTATAAATTATATTTAATAATTATTTTGGTGCGTCAAATGTCTTAACTTAATATTAAATGAATATGTAATCTTAGATGTCACATATTTAAGTTATCAACTAAGTGGTGTAAAATTTTTATTTGTGATAATATAAGTGCAATAACACAAAAATAATTATTATAAAGCTTTATATTTTAGCGTATTTTATATTTTAAATACTACTTAAAATTAAATAATTCAAGTATATATATATATATATATATATATATATATATATATATATATATATATATATATATATATATATATATATATATATATATTTGTGATATTTAGATATACTTGTTTAAGTTTATCATTTCACTTCAATTTGATCTATTAATTATTTATGGACATTAGGCAAAATTTAATAAGAACAAAATTCTAAAAGATATTGGAAGGCTTAAGTTAATAATTTAGTTATCAACTCTCAGGGTCAGCCCGTAAAGAATGACCTCAACTTCCCAGTGCAAGAGCCGGAGAGGGGCAAGTCAGCTCGACTTTCCACATACGGCTCCATATCCCGTAAATCACAAAAGGGCAATTACGTAATTTAAGCAGCGGATCTATAAATTGTTACTTATAAGAAAATAAAAAGCGAAAACATAACACGAAGGCTCCTCTCCTCCGTATTTCAGACCAAGAAGAACACAACACAGAAACTCAAGGATTTAGCATACAGAGAATATATATAAAGATATATCATTAATTACTCATTACAATCCAATCCATTGAAACAGATTTCTCTTCAGTTGTTATTTTCCCTTTTCTTTTTCAATCGATCCTCGCTCTACGTTTTCCTTTTGTTCCAATTTTCAGCTCTCCCAAGCCTTGTTCGTCGATCTATCTCTTCGTTTTTCTGGTAATTTTCTCCTCTCCTTTTCTCTCCTCCCCGATTGAAACCCTAGGGTTTCGGCTTTTTTCATTTTGCATTTTGCAGTTTTTCTTTTCGTTTTGGTTTTTTCTGATTCGTTTACGTGAGTTTGTTCGTTTTATTGAAACCCTACATTGCTTTATGCTGATTTCTTTATCTCTTCTGTGGATTTTCGGGATTTAGGGTTCTTAATTGGAGCCAATATTGATAAGGCGGAGGCGAATTTTGCAGTATGAGCATCGATAATCCCGGCAGAGCGGAGAACTAGGGTTTCGAGTGAATTGGTTTCACGGTGAGATTTCCATGGGCGATGGAGGTGTCGCATGCATGCCTTTGCAGCATAATACTATAATGGAGAGATATCCAATTCAGGAAAATGGGACAACTCTTTGCAGCGGAGGCAAACCTGTCAATTCCACCACCACCACCACCTCAGCTACTCCCACCACTAATAACACCAGAATTAGCAATAATAGTAACAGTAACAGTAACAATAACACCAATAGCAATGGCAACAGCACTACCAATGGTTTGAACGCGAAACCCAAAAAAATAGTGAAGAAGGTAATTAAGGTAAAAAAGGTCGTTACAGTGAAGAAAGTAGCAGCAGAGAAGAGTGAATTGGGATTGGTGAAGACATCAAAGGCTATTAAGCTGGCAGACACATCGGTTAGCAAGGAAAAGGAAGCAACGGTTAGCAAGGAGAAGGAAGCGGCTGCTAACAAGGGGAAGGAAGCAGCAGAAAAGGAAGTAAAGGTTAGCAAAGACAAGGAAAAGGAAGGAAAGAGCAGCAAAGATATTGTGAATGGCTTGAGTTCTGTTGATAATAAGGTACAGAGCAGTAAAGAAGAAATTGAAGAGGGTGAATTGGGTACATTAAAGTGGCCTGTGAAACCAGACGTTGAGAATGGCGTGCTTGGTACACCTGAAAAAACTCGGAGGAATGAATTTGAGAAAGGAGAAATTGTTCGCGAGAAATGGAGGAAAGGTGATATATACAAGGGAGATGTCTTTCTGGGTACTGGTCGGTGGAGGAAAGGTAATTTTTCCAGAGATGATACTGAAAAAGGTGAGTTTAATCCAGATAGGTGGCCTAGTAAAGACAATTTCAGCTTCAATAAATCTGGAGGCCGGTTTGACCGCGGTAGAGAGCATACCCCACCTTCTGTTAAGTATTTCAGTGAGGATTTTTATAGAAGGAAAGAGTTCAGGAGTGGGGGTAATCAGCATGGAAAAAGTTCTTCCAGGTGGGAAAGTGGTTTTGAAAGAAATACAAGAATTAGCTCAAAGATTGTGGATGAAGAGGGCTCATATAGTAGTGAATACAGTAATGGGAAGAATCATGGAAGAGATTACAGTTCAGCTAACAGGTTAAAGCGATATGGAGCTGAGTGTGATAGCAATGAGCGAAAACATTATGGTGATTATGCAAACTCAAAAAGCCGGAGAATTTCCCAAGATAGTACACGCTCTGCTCATTCAGAGCACTATTCTTCTGGTCGTCCACTGGAAAGGTTACATAGAAATTCTTCCTCTTCCTCTTCTTCAAGAGTACCTTCTTTGGATAAATACTCCTCCAGACATCATGAATCCAGCTTGTCGTCGAAAGTAGTTTATGACAGGCATGGTCGTAGTCCAAGCTATTCTGAGCGGTCCCCACGTGATAGAGCTGCTGCCCGGTACTATGATCACAGAAGTCCAATTCATCGAGAGAGGTCTCCATATGTTCTTGAAAGATCCCCATATGGACGTGAAAGGTCTCCATATGGACGTGACAGATCCCCGTATGACAGGAGACGGCATTATGATTATAGAAGTCCTCATTCTGAGCGGTCCTCGCAGGATCGGTACCATGATCGCAGGGATCGGACTCCCAATTATGATGATCTCTCTCCAATTGACCGGGCAAGGTCTAGTAATCACAGAGAGTCGAGCAGCAAAAGTGGTGCAACTGAAAAGCGGAACTCTCAGGTTGGTAATATAGGCCATGAGGATGAGCTCAGCCAACAGGATTCTAGTGTAAGAGATTCTCTTTTCTCTGTTAAAGAATCTCAAGATATTAATACGACTCTGAATCTTAATGAAAATGAGGAGAATATAGATAAATCTGAACCTCATGTCGAAGTGCAGTCTCAGATTCCATGCATGGATGGCAAGGAATATCCTCATGTCCATGAGCCTCCTCCTGAAGAACTACTTTCTATGGAAGAAGACATGGATATCTGTGACACACCACCGCATGGGTACCCAGTCGCTGATGTATCCTCTGGGAAATGGGTTTACATTGACTATTTTGGCCTGGAATGTGGACCTTCAAAATTAAGTGACCTCAAATCATTTGTGGATGAAGGAGTTCTTGTGTCAGACCACTTTATCAGACACTTGGATAGCGATAGGTGGGTAACAATTGAAAATGCTGTTTCACCAGTTGCGACTGCTAATTTCCCATCTGTTGTGTCTGACACTATAACTCAACTAGTGAGCCCTCCAGAGGCACCTGGTAATGTATTGGCAGAGATTGGTGATTTGGCGCAATCTGGTTACAAAAGTATTGAGGAACCAGCAAAAGCTGTGGTGCAGCCCCTACCATTCCTCAATGACAGATCTGCTGTATCTGAACATGCAGATGATCTCCACATTGATGAGAGAGTTAGAGCTTTGTTGGAGGGTTTTATTGTTACACCTGGCAAAGAACTGGAGACTCTTGGAGGTATTTTAATCACTTAAATTTGGTTTTCATTCCTTACTGTTTGTTACAGTTCTATTATAAATGTATATGTATGTATGCATGTATATTGTTTCCGTTGCGATCTCTTGTAACTGTATTTTTTATTGTCTTGCAGCGGCATTACAGAAGACATTTGACCATATAATTTGGGAGGGATTTGAGAAACCGGAAGGTAAATGTGCCCATGTTAATCCAAATTCTGTAATTACTTGGGAAATTTTTTTTGGCTACTATTTGTCTATGGTAATTAAAATTTTATTTCTTGTTCTACATGATGAAAATTGGACATTTTTCACTTGGCTCTTCTGGAGTGCCAGGTTTAATCAGTCTGAGATCATCGTGTTATTTTTTTTCTACCATTTTGGTATCATATGAGTTGGTGCGGTACTTCTCTATGGTTCCATAATGCAAACTTAGGTACATCAGCACCATGGATCTTCATGGAATTTTTTATTTGTTGGTTAAAAATCTAAATAACTGAAATGTGAAGGAGCTGGCATGAAATTTCTGTATAGCAGATGTGTACTGTTCACCATTGCTGCTGTGTCCTTGACTATGAATATTATTCTGCAGATGGTGTATCTCATCTCATACCTTCTCTTGAAAGTTTTTGTATACTCCCCTGTAAATGATACGCATTCTTCTAATTTCATTGGACACTAGGGTGCCAAAGTTGGCAATGTTCAGTACTTGTTCTGATCTAATCAATGGCTTTGGAATGCATCTAAATTTTTATGCTAGTAACCATGTGCCCGCAAAATTTTTTTCTCACAAAAAGATACATGTACATGTTTTGTTTGTAAATATGTGTGCCATAAGATTTTAGTTTTGCACTTACTGATGGCTTTATAATCCTCATGCACAGGCATCAATTTGAATCAACTTGCAGAGCAACATGTTCAGAGTAATGATGATTTATCAAAATATTCTGACAAGAAGCAAAAAGAAGTTGTTGAAGTGAGTTCAAGTGCACTGTTTGATAAAGATCAAGGCTGCAGCTTTTTGGTCGATTCTGCTGATTGGTTTTCTGGTAGATGGTCATGCAAGGGTGGTGACTGGAAAAGGAATGACGAGGGTTTGCAGGATAAAATTTCTCGGAGAAAACTTGTTGTAAATGATGGCTTCCCATTGTGCCAAATGTCAAAATCGGGATCTGAGGACCCACGGTGGCATAGAAAGGATGATTTATATTCTCCTTCTCAGAGTAAAAGGCTTGACCTTCTGCCTTGGGCTTTCTCCAGCCTAGATGAGAAAAACGATTCTGTTGGTCTCAGCAGACAAACTGCAGCCAAGGCTCCTTTGGTTAGGGGGGTGAAAGGAACTATGCTACCAGTTGTTAGGATAAATGCATGTGTTGTGAAGGACCACGGTTCATTTGTTTCTGAACCTCGCACTAAAGTTCGAGGGAAGGAAAAGTATACTTCAAGGTTTTCTCGTGCACAATCGGTTGGTAATGATGGGAGAAGATTAATGATAGAAGGTGATTATCAATCCAAAATTGATGAAGATTATCATGGTTCATGGAAGTCAATGTTATCTTTTACAACTCCTAAAGACCGTCTTTGCACAGTGCATGATTTACAGCTTCGTTTAGGTGAGTGGTATTATCTTGACGGTTCCGGACATGAGCGTGGTCCTTTATCATTTTCAGAGCTCCAGGTCTTGGTAAGTCAAGGTGCCATCCAAAAATTTAGCAGTGTTTTCAGGAAATTTGATAGAGTGTGGGTTCCAGTTACCCTTGAACCTGAGATTTCGGAAGCCAATGTTAAAATTCAACTGGAGAATTCTGCACTACTTGGTGTTTCTTCTGTTGATCTTTTGAAATCTGATAGGTCTTCAAATGATGAAATTAACACTGCTTCCAAGTCCTTTCATGGCCTGCATCCACAGTTCATTGGTTTTACTCGTGGGAAGCTACATGAACTGGTAATGAAATCCTATAAGAGCAGGGAGTTTGCAGCTGCCATAAATGATGTTCTGGATCCGTGGCTCATTGCTAAACAGCCCAAGAAAGAAATTGATGATCTCATATACCGAAAATCAGGTATGGATTTAAATCATTTTTGGAATTTTTAAGAAAGAGCATTCTTAAGTTAACAGGTAAAGTATGCCATAAATTTCCTTGTCATCCACGTAAGTGTCCTGCTAAGGAACAATCTGATTGTTATTAGGCTAACATGAATGAAGTCTTTGCTCATTTCTTTTGATGTACATTCCTTCATCTCCATGTCCTTTAACACATGTTCAGTTATATACCTCTTTTCTTCCCACTCTTTCTACTTGCAGTTACTGAGTTTTAATTTTTCTTCATTGTTTCTTTCATCATAAACTGTTATTGTAACTACTTTATATTCATTCTAATTCTTTTTTCTTTGGGGACCCACTTCATTGTAGAAATTGATGCACGTTTCAGCAAAAGAGCTCGGCTACAGGTTGAGGACAGTGAGGATGATCATGACATAGAAGACCTGCAAGCTATTCAAAACAATGAAATGACATTCGAAAAATTATGCGGTGATGCTACTTTCCTTGGAAAAAGCAGTGCAGGCTTAGAGACTGAGTTGAATAAATGGGGTTTATTGGATGGTCATATGCTGGCAAGGGTGTTTCATTTTCTAAGGGCTGACATGAAATCTCTTGTCTTTGCGTCTTTAACTTGTAAGCACTGGAGAGATGCTGTTAGTTTTTACAAAGATATATCAAGACAGGTGGATCTTTCATGTTTGGGCCTTAGCTGCACTGACTCACTGATGTGGAATATCATGGTAAGTGTAATTTTTTAAGACTTTAGAAGATAGGTGATGTTTTTCAATTTGAATGGTTTAAATAAGATATTTTCTTGCAGAATGGTTATAATTATGAGAAGATAAAGTCAGTGGTGCTGGTTGGTTGCAAGAATATTACTTCAAGCTCACTTGAAGATGTTTTGCGCTCTCTCCCTTCTTTATCTTCAATAGACATCCGAGGTTGCAGCCAGTTAAAGGAGTTAGTCCTGAAATTTCCAAATTTCCACTGGATCAGTTCACGTGGTTCTGGGGTTGGTGAAGATTCGTATTCCAAACTAAAAAGTCTTAGACAAATTAGTGAAAGACCTCTTCTGTTGAATAAAAGCAAGGGGATTAATAGTGATGCAGATGATTTTGGTGAACTGAAGGAGTATTTTAATAGCGTGACAAAGAGGGACTCTGCAAATCAACTATTCCGTCGGAGTTTGTATAAACGCTCAAAACTGTTTGATGCTAGAAAGTCATCATCTATTGTTTCTAGGGATGCCCGCATAAGGCGGTGGGCCATAAAGAAATCTGAAACTGGCTATAAGAGAATGGAGGGATTTCTTGCTTTAGGTTTGAAGGACATCATGAAGGAGAATACCTTCGATTTCTTTGTTCCCAAGGTACTGCAAGTTATTTGTCTGCTTGGATATTTTTTCCCTAAATAATTGTTTTTCTTATCCTTTTCATCTCTGTACCAGGTAGCAGAAATTGAGGGTAGGATGAGAAATGGTTATTATACTGGGCATGGTTTAAGGTCTGTGAAGGAAGACATCAGTCGAATGTGCAGGGATGCAATAAAGTAAGTTATCGTACTTGTTTTTGGATGAAATTTTTCAGCTATTTGTTTTCCATCATTTTAAGATCTTTCCATTTCTTTACCTTATGTCATGCATGATTACTGGTGATTTAGTGTATGTGCATTTTTTTCTATTTTGAGTCTGGAAGCCCAGCTTGTTATCAGTTTATGGTTAGATATTCTGGCATGGAGAAAAATGAAGCATGTTGCGTTATCTGAATTTGTTTCCCTATCATGTGCTATTTTTCGCTTTTGTTGTTTTATGTTATCAGCTTGTTTTGCTTACATCATTATACTAATTACTTGTATTTCTTTGGATGCAGAGCAAAAAATCGGGGTGCTGGTGACATGAATCGTATTATCACATTGTTTCTGAAACTTGCCTCGCATTTGGAAGATAGCTCTAAGTTTTCATATGAAAGGGAAAAACTGATGAAGTCATGGAAAGATGATTTGTCTGCTGGTTCAGGTTATGGTCCAACAAAATATAAGAAGAAAACGGTCACTGAAAAGAAGAACAGCAGTGACTATGTGTCTGACCGAGAAATCAGAAGGCGGTTATCCAAATTAAATAGAAAATCAATGGACTCGGGAAGTGAAACTTCTGATGGGTTTGATAAATCTTCTGAAGATGGCCGCAGTGATAGTGAATGTACCACCTCGGAAACAGAAAGTGATCTAAGTTTCAGATCAGAAACTCGATTTGGGGATCCAAGAGGAGCAGGTTTCTTTATGGAGGATGAGGGATTTGAGTCCATTGTTGATGACCGTGAATGGGGAGCTCGCATGACCAAAGCAAGTTTGGTTCCTCCTGTCACCAGGAAATATGAAGTTATCGATCGATATGTAATTGTGGCCGATGAAGAGGATGTTCGACGCAAGATGTGTGTTTCTTTGCCAGATGACTATGCTGAGAAGCTTGATGCACAGAAAAATGGCACTGAGGAATTGGATATGGAGCTCCCTGAAGTCAAGGAGTTTAAACCTAGAAAACAGCTGGGAGATGAGGTGATTGAGCAAGAAGTTTATGGAATTGATCCCTATACCCATAATCTTTTGCTTGATTCAATGCCTGATGAACTAGATTGGCCTCTATCGGATAAGCAAATGTTTATTGAAGACATGCTCCTTCGAGCTCTCAATAAGCAAGTCAGGCACTTTACTGGCACTGGCAACACTCCCATGGTGTTTACTTTGCAGCCTATCGTGGAAGAAATTGAAAAGACTGCTGAAGAGGATTCTGATTTAAAGACAATGAAAATGTGTCAGGGTGTCCTTAGGGCAATGGATAGTCGTCCTGATGACAACTATGTTGCTTACAGGAAGGTACTGGGCATCATTCTTAAGTTTCTTGGGCTTTCATAATGCTTCCTTGATTTTTTTCTTATGGTTGTTTCTCGTTTACTTACATTTGTAGGGGCTTGGTGTTGTTTGCAATAAAGAAGGTGGCTTTGGAGTAGATGATTTTGTTGTGGAGTTTTTGGGAGAGGTACGGTTGCGACTATGCTAACCATGGCAATACGTTTAATAAGCAGTAACAACTGTGCAAATGATGTTTTGCGGAACTGAAATTTTATATTCCGTTTAATATGTTTGTCTATCTTTCAATATAATAGGGTCTGAATATGTGTTGTTGAAATATCTGTTAGCCACAAGGCCCACCACCTCTAAATTCGATGTAGAAAGTACAAGGTGAAAATAGAGGTGCACCTATTGTAATTAATAAGTGCTAGGAAATCCACATCACATGAAGCCCTTCTAAATCAACATTGGTATAAATCTTAGATGGTGGTCATCACTGTGTTGATTTCTTCAGAGAAGTGTGTTTGTGGCATTTGATACAGGAGGACTTGTTGATACTTGATCTTGCAAAACAGTGAATTTTTTGGCTGAAGAAATTGTTCAAAAGTGAATCTGATATCTTTTATTTCTTATACATTTTCTTACTAAGATACTGAGTATTTAAAACATTGAAGTCCTATATTAAAATAAAACTTATGTTATTTTTTGTCTTATTCATTTCTGCATGTGTTACCATTATTTATATTGTATTATTGTTCATTAAGCTCAATGATGCCGTAATTTTGTTTTCTTTTTTGCTTAAAATGTCAATAGGTTTATCCCGCTTGGAAATGGTTTGAGAAGCAAGATGGCATTAGATCTTTGCAGAAAGATAGCCAAGAACCTGCTCCTGAATTTTACAACATTTATCTTGAGAGGCCAAAGGTTTTGCATACTTATCAATCTCATTTCTGTGGCTTATCATGCCTTATTTATTGACATTCGAACCTTGTTTTGCCATTTTATAGGGTGATGCTGATGGTTATGACTTGGTGGTAGTTGATGCTATGCATAAGGCAAACTATGCTAGCCGAATTTGTCACTCATGTAGACCTAATTGTGAAGCAAAGTGAGTTGACTGTCCTTCCATTACTGTCCATCAGTAAAGTTTGTTCCAAGGCATCTAGTGTGTACATTCAATGAAAATATTTTGACTGACTGTTTGATACAGTTTTTGGTCTTCCTATTGCACCCCATTTTTGTTAAGCATGTGATTGAATTTCTTGAGAATCAGGATCCAAAATATAATTCTGGAATCTTTTATGCATAGTGATGCTGTAACTCTTTATGCATACCTAGCTTGGTTAGATCTTTCGATGGCAATTTAGTTGGATGAAAATTTGTTGCTCTCCATCCATTATCTCAAAGTGGAAGCTTTTGTCCAATATTGATCATTTATTTGTGCCACAATCTTTTGATGCAGAGTTACTGCTGTAGATGGTAAGTATCAGATTGGAATCTATACTGTACGAGAGATTCGACATGGTGAAGAGATCACGTTTGATTACAACTCTGTAACAGAGGTTCATATCTTTCCCTCAGTCCTTTTTACACCGAAAAAGTTGTTTTCATGTATACTCGCCTAAATTTTATTGCTCTTCATAACTCAGAGTAAAGAAGAATATGAAGCATCTGTCTGTTTATGTGGTAGTCAAGTTTGTCGGGGCAGCTACTTAAATTTGACTGGTGAAGGGGCTTTTCAGAAGGTACACATTGCAATAAAATTCCAGTGGATAATTTCTTACCTTGTTTTCTGGACTTTTTATCATGCAAAATCAGTTGCATTTGTTCCTTTTTTTCTAAAACCCTTCTTCCTCACTCAACTGTTAATTACTGTTTACCAGGTATTGAAGGAGTGGCATGCTATGTTGGATCGGCATCAGTTGATGCTCGAAGCCTGTGAATTAAATTCGGTGTCTGAAGATGACTATCTCGACCTGGGGAGGGCTGGATTAGGAAATTGTTTGCTTGGTGGATTGCCAGATTGGGTGGTTGCATATTCTGCTCGACTGGTATGTCTGTTTCATATTAATGTTAAGCAATTGAATTTTATGAATATTCATTGAGCTATTTTTGTGAAGGTGAGGTTCATAAATTTTGAAAGAACAAAACTTCCTGAGGAAATTCTAAGGCATAATTTGGAAGAAAAGAAGAAATATCATTCAGATGTATGTCTTGAAGTTGAGAGAAGCGATGCTGAAGTTCAGGTAAGCGCTACTAGGTTTGCATGTCTTTGAAAGATAATGTTTCAATTTAGTTTCGACTTCGATCACTCAATTTGCATGCTCATGCTGTAATGCATAATACAGGCAGAAGGTGTCTACAACCAGAGGCTTCAAAATTTGGCAGTGACTCTTGACAAGGTTTGATGCTTGTTCTGCTATGTTCTGCAAAGACATGCTTATTGTAATTGTTCAAGGGCTTGTTTGGGATTGTTGTCACAGCTGCTGTCAAGCTCACCTCACAAACTTTACATACAATAACAAATTATGGTGTTGGACAAAAGATCTCAACTCTTGATACTAATTAACTTGGGGTCTGTTTGCTATTGATTTTCGGAGCTTTTCAGGACATGGAAAAACTTGAAATGGAACTTTTCAAGACAGCAGGCTGGGAAAGCAATCCCAAACTGGTCCTAAATGGAAAAAAAATTTATGTATGATTTTTTTTTCTTAATGTCCACAGGTGAGATATGTTATGAGATGTGTATTTGGTGACCCAAAGAAAGCTCCACCTCCGCTGGAGAGGCTGACTCCTGAAGAAACCGTTTCTTTTCTCTGGAAAGGGGAGGAATCTCTTGTTGAGGAGCTTCTTCAGTGCATTACTCCTCATGTGGAAGCTGATGTGCTAAATGATCTCAAATCCAAGATTCGAGCTCATGATCCATCAGGTTCCAGTAATATTCGGAAAGAACTTCACAAATCTTTATTGTGGTAAGCAGTCCGCATACATGGCTTTATTCTTTTCCTTCTTGTTTGCAATTTGCCATACTGTAGTATATGAATGTTTCTTTTGAAGGTTGAGAGATGAAGTTCGAAGCCTTCCGTGTACGTACAAGTGCCGGCATGACGCTGCAGCTGACTTGATCCATGTGTATGCTTATACAAGACGCTTTTATAGAATTAGGGTGAGTCATTAATCTTATCTCATAACGGATGTCAAATTTAGGCTCGGTTCGTAAACCGAACCGAAAACCAAAAACTAGAAATATAATAACTGAAAACCTAACCATATTATTGTTTTGGTTTGATTCGGTTCGGTTCGGTTTGGTTTAGAACCGAATAACCATTTTATACTTCGAATTTTAATTTTTGTTCAAATAGGAATTTTAACTAAAAATTCAATAAATAATTTATTGTTAACTTAATGTTAATTTTCAAATGTTAAATGCAAATTTAACTTTAAAAGAATTAACAAATTAATAAAAAATTATATAAATTTTATTTATAACTATTTCGTTTCTGATTTTGGTTTTATTGGTTGAACCGAACCGAAAACCTAAATCGGAAAATGTAAGAACCGAAAAACCTAACCAAATAACTTTGATTCTGTTTTTCTGTTCGATTCTGTTTTTTCAGTTTTGCTCTCCCCTTACGTCAACTACTTTTATTAATATCTTCTGTTTTAGTTTCATCTTCAATTGAACTCCATGTCTACTTTACAGGAATACGAGGCATTCACATCTCAACCAGTTCACATAAGCCCACTTGACCTTGGTCCCAAGTCTGCTGAAAAGTTGGGAGCAGATATTTTCAAGTACTGCAAGACATATGGAGAAAATTATTGCCTGGGGCAGTTGATCTACTGGTACATCCAAACCAACGCAGAACCGGATCTTAACCTGGCTAGGACTAGTAGGGGCTGCCTGTCGTTGCCTGACATGACTTCATTCTATGCCAAGATTCAGAAGCCGTCACAGAAGCGCATTTATGGCCCCAAAACTTTGAAGCTCATGCTGGAAAGAATGGTAAGTTATAATTTATTCCCTCTTGTCCTTCAATATTATAATCCATAAACTATGTTAAAAATGTGCTGATATACGCAGGACAAGTATCCTCAAAAGCCATGGCCAAAGGACCAAATATGGACATTCAAGAGCAACCCGAAAGTAATTGGAAGCCCGATGCTCGACGCTGTACTGAACAACTCGTGTATAGACCGGGAGATGGTTCACTGGTTGAAGCACAGACCTAGTATATATCAAACCATGTGGGACAGATAGTATTTACCATCCCCGAGACGATACTCTCACTCACTCAGATTGGGCTAATTAGGTGCTATCCATAATTTGTACAATTTTTTGGGAATGATTTGTCAATTTAGTTCATAGTTCGGAGCAGCCCTTTTTTAAATGGGAGTTGGCTGTCATTCCCAAAATGTTGCTCCTCCTGCTTTACTTTCCTCCTTAATCCTCATTCTTGTGTACAGTTTTTTTATTCTCTGTAATTCGTAATTCATTACAAGCTAGTAAATCAATTTTTGATCCCCTCTAATTTTATTATTATCAATCAATAGAAGCAAATTACTTTGAGGTACGTCTTTGAATCTTTTGCCTCAATGTTGGTAACTGGGAAATTGAGGAATTGCTGATCAATTTATAATTAGCGCTTGTTGATTTTTTAGTGGATTCGTTTGCTTAACTACTAATAAAGCTACGTCTGCACATATTTTGTAATTAATGGTTTTCAGAGCTCGAAGTTTGTAATGATTATCATTGTAAAACCGTTACTGATAATTTATGATACACATCTCCACGTGTTATTTGTATGGGTCGGTACATGCATATCAGTGTGGCTTGCAAAATTGCAAAGCCTGTTATAAAACCGAATAATTGTGTTTTATGTACTATAAATAATGTTTCATGTACCTTTATTCATATTATATAATATAATTATTGATATTAGTTTTTTTGTTCTAATCTGTAACCTAAAGATGTGTAGAAAGGGCACCTAGTCTAGTGAACTTTTTTGTTTTTTTACATACAAGTTACTTGAAAATAATCTTGAAGTTCATAGTCCTTGTTCTACTTACTTGTAAAGGACAATGTTAATTACAGCACATTAATATTCGAAATATATGTATATGATAATTTTTGGAGGGAATTATATTTAAAGTTGCCTTTGTATTTCGTTTTCATTCGATTGACTGTTTAAGTTTTGTGTTGGTTAAATATATTAAACTGTAAATGTTTAACAACTTGTTTGATACTTGTATAACACTTTCTTCAAAATTATATTACAAATTTAAATATTATTTTATGACTCGTTTTAGCTATTTTGAAAGACAAAATTATCAACAAAAATAAGATATCAATAATTGTTAACAAAATTTGCAACAACTACACAAAACACAATAATATAATTTTGTTAACGGAAAAGTGAAGCACGCTCAACCCCAACACAGATGGTATGCTTTAGTGCCATTTTAGCACAAACAATGCATCATTACTTTTTATAACCTTTTACCTGAAAGGCTGCTATTTCTATATCGAAACACAAAAAAACGACGTCGTTATGTAACGGAGACAAGATAAGAAATAAGGCAGGCATCGTCACAATGGCAGCGTGTTGCCTCTTTGTAACAAACAAACCTGAACCTGTACCCCCCCTCACCTGCACTATCATCCTCGATTGTCTCCCTCTCTCCACGTGTCCCCTCTTTCTCTTTATTTATTTCTTTCTTTCTTTTCTCTTTTATATAACAAACAGAGAAACGCTCCTCTCTCTCTATCTTCTCATTTGTCTCCGTTTTAGCCATGGATCGGGATTTCAGCTCCGGCGAATCCTTTACTCCTCTCCTTCTCCCCGCCTCCGTCGACGACTCTCTTTATCCCTCTACTTTCTCCGATCCTTCTTCTTTCATTCATCTCCTCCCTTTTCCTTCTGATTTCTCCCCCCATTTCCATCCTCCTTTTACCACTGCTCCTAGCATCTCTGATTCTCTCCTTCTTCCTCAAATCCCTAAAATAGAGCCAATCTCCGATCACCCTCCCGGTTTTGACTTCTTCGCCGGAAACCTCCCTGCTCTCCACTCGTTCGAGGCTCCTTCCAGTTTCGACTCCTTTTTCACCAATCTCCTTCCTAATAATAATTTGCAAACATTGGAATCTGTTGTGGTTCAAGATCTCAAAACTCGCAAACAGAAAACTAACACTCCGCCGCCGAACACAGGGAAGAAGAGGAAACGGAGCCAGAGGATAAGCGACAAGTACCGGAGCTTGCAGAAGCTGATTCCGTGGGAGAAGAAAATGGATACGGCTAGTATGTTAGGAGAGGCGTATGAGTATGTGAAGTTCTTGCAAGCTCAGGTGAAAGCGCTTGAAACGATGCCGTCGGAATCGGTTTTTAGAAGTGACAACGGCGCACTCGGCAGCGTTTTTGGAGCGATAGGGAAGTTGAGCCGGCAGCAGCTGTTGCAGATTGTGCTGAACACGCCAGAGGTTCAAACCATGCTTTACTCTCAAGGCCGTTGTTTGTTTTCGTTTGAACAGATAGTGAGATTTTTTTAACAGCTCATTGGTTAATATATTAGTAGATAATTACGGCTCTGCTGATTTACATTAACTCTGCATTATGGTAGGATTAGTTCATATAATCTCTGGATTTGGTTTTGGTAAATCCTCATTGATGAACAGTTGGTAGATATGTGTGTTCTGTTTTATCAGAATTCATGGACCTGTGAGGATTTTAGAGAGATTATAAGGATTAAATGATGAAAAGTAGAATTGGGCTTTTGGGCTCGACTTTTGATGTTTTGACGGATTTTGTTTATCAACTTATTACTATAAAAGTATTAACCACAAGTTTTGATTATTTTCCTTATAGCATTTGCACGTCATGACATGATTCGTGATTTGATTATTATATATACTGTTGTCATTGGACTATAACTATAAGCAATACCAAGACGATTTTTTATGTGCCAAATTGTTTCCTTATATAAAACATTCTAAGATGTTGAAAAAGCTTTGATTTCTAATGTGGGTAATTGAAATGAAAGAATGCTAACATTGAAAGCATACAAATACTCGTTCGAAGCAACTACAAAAAGATAATATCACACGCTGATGAGACCTTGAAACTAAAGCAACCATTTTTATTTCTACGTGGTGTGAAAAAAATTATTCATAAAAAATGTTACCGTTTGACATATTAAATTGGAATATGTTTGTGTGGATTATTGGTTGGTCTGGTAAATGACTACTGGTTCAGTCACTGATCTTGATAACCCATACGTTTGTCTTACTCTAAGGAACTATTTGGTATTTCCTTTTAAGTTGTTATCTTGATAAATTGATCTCGTAAACTTTTTATAGAATTACATATTTAACTTTAAACAATACATTTTAATCATTCATACTATTTAATTAAGATTTTTTTACTTGTTTTTTTCAAAATCAACTCTGATATTTATAGGAAAAGTTTGAATATAAAACTTTTCAGGAAATCAGTTTGGGAAAGCACAACCAAACTGATCCTAAAACTACCCAGTCTTGTTGTTGTTGGGTCCTTTTTTGTACGACTGGGCCTATTTAATTTGGATTTAAAACCATGTTTTAATCTAATTTTAGATGGGTAATTAAACATATGATTAAATAATTAGATTTTCTTGCTTATACAAGCAGAATGAATAACATTGTCAGATTATATCTTTCCTTTTTTACCTTATTTTATGTTGACTTTGATTATCCCCTTTAGTTATTTTCTCTCTTCAATTTAATTTAAATTTCATAACTTCAAACATCCATATCTCAAAAATTGTTGATTTTTTTGAATCAACACCTTGAAATATTTTGTTCATCTTAATTTCATCATTAAAATGACATGCACCTCAAATTTTTCGAAAAAAAATAATGTATCACAATCTAATACATTGTATAATAGTATAATATTCGTTTTTATTGTTTTTTTCATGAAAGTGTTATACATGGTATACGATATATAAAATACATCATATCACTCTTATATCATGTAACGCTTTCATAAAAAAGCAATAAAAAAATGAATAATATACGTACCACTATTTTACTATGTATAAGATTATGATAAATTATTTTTTTACTGGAAAGTGAGTTGCGTTGTAAAAATAAAGGGGATATACTATATAAATATATTATACTACCATTATTATACAATGTATAAGAGTTTCCATACCGGGTTTAAGGTCTTCATGTCGTGATTTTTATTATGGGAAGATCAGTAATGTTATGAACATAAAGGAGAAAAAAATTATATAAATACATTATACAACTTTTATATTATGTATAACGTTTTCATGAAAATACAGTAAAAAGGGTTATACCACAATATACATGTATAAGATTGCAATACATTAATTTTTTCGAAAAATTCAAAGTGTATGTCATTTTAAAGATAAAATTAAAACGAATAAAATATTTCAAAGCATAGATTCGAAAAAACGGTTTGTGAGATATGGAAGTTTGAAGTTGCGAAATTCAAATTAAATAAGAGTGATGATAGTTACAGGATTTGATACATAAAATAGGGTAAAAGGAAAATATTTCTCAGGAAAAAAAATATACCTTTTGAGTTTTGCAAAACTAAAGTATAGTCTAAATTTTATAAGAAAATATGGTGAAAAAAAATAAAAAATAAAAACCCATTTTAGAATATGATTGTCAATATGATTAGATCTATTAGTCGGGCGGGTTTGAGAGGGTTTGAGTCGAGCTTGATTGGACTTTTTCAAAAAAATCATCAACCCAAATCCAGGCCGACGACCTATACTTTTAAATTTCGAGTTCGGGCTATGCTAAGGGGTCATTCATCAAACCCCGCTCATAATACTTTTGTTTTAACTATTTTTATTATCTAAATATAAACGTAAGAAAATTTATATATGTGCGAATAAATGTTACATATTATTAAATTCTTCAACTGAATTAATTAAATATTTTATTATAATTTATTGAATTTGATTTCAAAAATCCAGGGGTTAAAATATAAATATATAAATAGTTATTATATAATAAATTATTCATCAGAGTGGGCTCGAATCAGACTTACGTATTTATATATAAAAAAAAGCCACGCCCAAAAACTTCAAACTATAGTGGGCTTGGACTCAGACCAGACTTTAAAAAAAAATGAATGTCCGAACCCAATCCAAAAAAGTGAACCCGAGCTGGCTGAGCGGGTACCCCTATCTATGAGCATGTTTACAATTTTATCATTGTAAATATAATATGGAAAACTATGTTTATAATCTTCATCCTATGTTTCAAACGAATGATCAAGATTTCGTCTTATAATTTCAGCTTTACTTCAACATAACCAGCTAAAAAATTAATTAATTAACATTATAATTAGATGTTTGTTTGTTTTCACTAAGGAAACTAAGATGTGGGTCTTTATGGGACCTTTTGTTTTATCAAAACATGAATATGTGTCTGAAAAGTTTACAATGGTCCTAAATTATGATGGTCCCTTAAATCAATTTAGCAAAAATGGTTGTTACTCTCTTTTTAAATTATAATAAAAAATTATAGTTTACTTCACGTTAATAACTGAAACAGAAAATACCAATTTGAACTTGTTTTTATTGAATTGAAATTAAACGTACTAAAACTAAACTGAAATTTAATATACTGAAATTGAACTGAAAATACTAAAACGTAATCGAAGAATAATTATTTATATCTATAATAACAATATTACTTTATGTATAATAATAACAATAATTCATAATATTTCATAATACAGTAAAATTTATTAATTATCATTGATTATAATAATAATTAAAATTATTATCACCAGTTATCCTAATTATTGTTATATTTTTACATTAATCCATATATTTTGAAATTATTATATTACAATAAAATTTATAAAAAATTATTAATCTTAATATTTATTACAATTATTATTACAAGGTATCATATTAATGTTATTACTATTATTATTATTGTATTTCTGAATATTGTTATTTGACCTTTTAGTTTAATTACTTTTTTATTATTTTATATATAGGTAAAAATAATATTTTTATTATTATTATTATAATTTGTTGGATAACTGGTCCACCCATGACCTGATCTTTCGGATCAAAGGATCCTGTCCAATTTAGTTATTTGGAATAAATTGAAAAGTTATAGAACTTAAAAGATTTAAATACAAATAATTAAGAATGTAAGAACTTTATAACAATTAATCAAAATTCCAAATGTATATAAAGGATTTGGATGTATGAAAAATAACTTCTCATTTTTTTTATATCTTATTCATTTTTAACATTCCAATTCTTTCTTTCGATCGATCAAAATCGATTATTATTCTTCGAATCTTGTTGAAGTTGTGACTAACAGTTCGTAATTCAATCGAGTGTAATACGTTCTCGACTTCGCATTCAAATTATCAAATTTGGGCATCGTAAAAAAGTACGAATCCATTTTGCTTCTTTCAATTTCTATGATTATTATTATCAATATTAAAAAACATTAATTTTACTTATTTACTCATTAAAATAATTGTTTGAAAAAATAATTATTATTAAAATTTTAAAATATTATAAATAACTATTTATAATTTATAAAAACTAATTAATAATATTGAATATTAAAATATAACTCAACTAAATTACCGTTGAATAAGTTGAAAAAAAGCAAAAATTGGAAACTAACTAGTTCAACATGTAAAATCACTACTTTTTTTAGTAACTAATTTTCTGATACCATTTCTGTTTTAGGTGTAAAAAAGTCCTCACTTTGGACCGTCAATGTTGTATTTTACTTTGTTTTGATGTCACATCTTATCGGGGGACGAAATGGGTCCCTTATTTGATGAAAAAAGTATCAAAATGTCGGAAATAACTAAAATCAAGGTTTGACAAATGGCAAAAAAATGCTAAAGTAGTGAAATGATTTTCAAATTTTTTATTTACTTCATGTTTATACTGGCAAAAGCAACTTAGTGGGTATTTAGCTGGATGAATAGTACATGTTATATATTTAGTTATTAAAAAAAATCTTTATATTTAAATTTTATAATTCGCAAATTTTATTCAAACTTAACCATATATTATGTTATAATGGTTGAGATACCATTAAGGATGAGTAAGATTGATTAAAAATTATAAATGTATTACCTGTCAAATTAGAAAATTCTTATCCTTTGAGGGTATAAAAATGATTTTTTATATTCCTAGTAAATTTAATATATATTATATTTAATGATGTTGCTATCAATTTTGATACAAGATCTGTGTTGGAGATGTTGGGATTACCCCACACCGATAATAAACATCAATAATGAGTAGCATATAAGTGGAGTAAATTGAACCTTAACACAAAAATAAATTGGTTTTGTGTTAGATGAGCTCAATCTCACTTATGTACTCCCTCATACTATCAAGTTCAACGCTCTCTCGGATTATATCTCTCTTGGGTCACATTAAAGTAATACTAACTTCATATCATAAAATTCAAAGTAAGCAAATTAAATTAACAAATAGTATGCATGCCACAAGAAAAATTACCTTTTGCCGGAATATTTTTGTCCCAAAAAATGGTTCTGTGCATAACTGCTTACAGCTAGCCACCTTCAACTTTTCCACTTTCCCTCCTTTATTCTCTAGTAGGATATATTAACTTCACAAAATAATAAATATATTAATTTCATAACATAATAATTCGATTATATAAAATGAGAACTGAAAAAGACTTCGAAAGGGGTAAATTAAAAATCCAATTAAAATTTAAAAGAGAAGAGTTTCTATTTATTATGGTCTTTGTGGATAACTATTGCACGCAAATTTCAGCAATAACACACTATTTCTAGTTCTGAATTTTCGCTTTAATATAGGTTTCTTTTACTATATATTCAGATTTGCTATACGAGATAATATTATAAATAAATTGTTATGTTGTTTTTTTTTGGTCCAGTTAATGGTTTATTCCCCTTTACTTTCTTGTACTATCGGCAATACAGCAAATTCAAATCACTTTCTTAGGAGGCTATCTCCACACAAATACAATATATATTATTGTGTTTCCACATATTTACAAGCCATCCATATAAATACAATATTGTATGGTTTTTATACAATACCAAGCTCAAACATAAAACTTCAAACTTTAACGGATTCAGATCGAACATATTCAAGCTTCACCCATGTGAGCGGGCCTGATGGGTAGCCGGCCCACGAACAAGTCCAATGAGCAGAGCCCTAGCTTATTCTATCTAATATTCTAAAAAAGTAGGAAATAATGATTAAGTTATATATATAGGAAACTATGATTATATATTCCCTCAGAAATAGAAAGATTAAGCGGGGAAAGAAAAAGAATAAAGATAGTGAAATTTTGATAGAGGTAAAAAAGTAAAAAAATACAAAAAGATTTCTCGACCGATACAGAAACAATGGGGCCAAGCCATGGGAGATGCTCAATACACGCTCCTCTATGATCTGTATTATACCCTTCTTTACTTCTTCCCCTATATATCAAACTTAAGTAAGGAATCCAATGAAAAGCTATATCTCTCTGTTTTCTAAGCACATCTTTCTCTAGTCTTTCTTTCTACTTGTTGCTTTACTTTTCTTTATATTCCCATCTTGTGAAAGCCTTAGCATTCAACAAATGGTTAAGTTAGGAGGTATTGTGGTTTGTCTTTTGGTTGTTTCTATTGATGTTGTTGCTGGTATTCTCGGCATCCAAGCTGAAATTGAACAAAATAAGGTACCTTTTTTTGAACTTTTTTAGAGCACAAAATATATGTATATTGCATGTTGGACTAATATTTGCCAAAATTTCTTAAGTATGATTTTTGTCTTGTTTAACATGTGGGTTGTGGTTGTTTTTTTTTTTTTTTTTGGTGTTGAAAAATAACAGGTGAAGCATTTGAGGCTATGGATATTTGAGTGCAGAGAGCCGAGTGAAGATGCGTTCAAATTGGGGTTAGGAGCAGCAGCATTGCTAGTATTAGCACATGTTCTTGCAAATTTAGTAGGAGGATGCATGTGCATTTGTTCCCAAGAAGACCTTCAAACTGCTTCTCCCAACAAGCAACTTTCTGTTGCTTGCTTCTTTTTTACTTGGTACCTACTTCACCTTTTCTCCCTTTTTCTTCAACTTAATAATGTTACTACTTTTTTTTTTTTTGTTAACTTGATCCAGTGTTTTAAAAAGCGCTAGTCGGGCAGTCGAAAGTTAATCGGGGCCTAGGAGGGGATTAATCGGGGCCTAGGCGGACTTAGGCGCTAGTCGGCAAGGTTTAGACGCTAGGCGTAGTCAGGCGGTGACCCTCAAAATAGTACCTAGGCGGAGATTTTTAAAACAGTGATTTGATATGAAAATCCACTTTTTTAAAAATCCTTGCTCGCCCAAGCCCTGTCTAGACCCTATTTAAAGGGTCGTCGCCCAACTTTACGTTCCTAGGGCGCTGCCCAACGCTTGACCGAATTATTACTGCCTAGGTAAAGCGTTTAAGCTGATAATTTCCGCATAGACGTCGCCTAGACGTATTTTTCCAGATACCGGTATTCGAATAATGATAGTATAATTTTATTTACTCACAAAAATTAGTCGAGTTTATGAATTAACTATTACTCTCTTCATCCCATTTTAATTGTCTTTTTAAAATTTTACCCTAGATTAAGAAATGATTCAAAAAAAATTAAATTAACCTTTTGAATTTATCACATAGATTAATTGATTAACAAATTCTTTGTTATTAATATGGATTGAATCGAAAGAGAGATAAAATAAATCTCTTAAATATAACAAAATAAATTCATAATTATTAACATGGATAGAATTGATAGAGATTAAATAAATCCTTTAAATATATGGAAAAAAATTTATTGTTATTTATAAGGGTAGAAATGGAAATAAAAAAGAAATCATCAAATGATAATTAATATAGGAAGAGATAAAAAAAGTTAAAAGAGAATTAAAATAAGATGACATTATAATTGTTTTACTATAAAAGTTTGGCTTAATGTATCACTAGGTACCTGAATTTGTCCTAAAAAACTTACTGCTTCCTGAACTTTCAAAGTGACCCCGTAACTCCCTCAATTTTAAAAAAGTGCATCACTTTACTCCTTCAGTGCCATGTGTCAACTTCTGATTGGAGGGTGAAAATCAGAAAAATTACATCTTTGAAAAGTCAAACCAACCAGAAGATGACACGTGGTGCATTTTTTGAAAGTTGAGGGAGCTACGGGGTCATTTTGAAAATTCAGGGGGACAATAAATTTTTTGGGACAAGTTCAGGTACCTAGTGATGCATCAAGGCTTCAAGTTTTGTTTGAAATCTTAACATGAGAAACAAATGTGTTTCAACTTTCAAATCACAAAAGTAAACATCTAAAATATTTTAGATCAAAATAAACGCTTACAAAAATTTATGTTTGATAAAAATTTTTATTATGTGAAAATTAATTAATGAAAATATTATATTTTTTTAATTTTATGTGTATTATTATTTTTTATAATATATTTTTCATATTATAATTCACATTTTAATTTGTTTATAAAATGAAAAAATATAAATCTACTTCTGAAGATTTCAACCGCTCAACTATCGTTTAAAAATTTTAAAAACACAGTGAAAATCTAAAGTTCAAGTAATGACAAATTCCAATTATTAAGTAATTTTTTTTATTTTAAGATATGTAGGCATATTATTCAATTTCAAAGAATAGGGTAACATTGAAACTTTTATGGCATAAAGGACTTTTGGTTCCACTAATTTTGTTTTCATCTTATACAATTTTGAGTTTACCCTTTTTACCCTTGACTTATTCTAGCACATTTGGTCCTTTTCAGATGTCCGTTCTAATTGTATAAAAAAATTACATAGAGGATGAATTCGGTGTATCTAAATCAGTCACAACGTACTCAACTATATAAAAATTAGGTCAAATAATTTCAATTATATTGCTGAAGAGACAAAGTGGTCAATTGTATTAAGTGAAGGGCTAAATATGTCCAATTATAGTAGATCAAAACAAAAGGCATAAAAGTCAAGACGGAAAAATTTGTTTATCCTGAACTTTTACTTATGTATCAACTTTAGTTGATGGCAAAATATGATAGTTATTTCTCATTTGTTCTTTAAAGAATACTATGTCCATTTTTGTCAATTTCACAAACCAAGTTCAGAGTTCACAAGTTTCCAAAACTGAATAAAAAGAAAATATTTTATTGTGTTGTAATGATCAGGATAATATTAGCCGTTGGATTGTCGATGCTGGTGATAGGAACATTAGCAAATAACAAATCAAGGGCATCGTGCGGGTTCACACATCATCATTTCCTATCAATAGGGGGCATTTTGTGTTTTGTACATGCCCTCTTTTCTATCGCTTATTACGTTTCTGCCACTTCTGCTCTCTCTGAGGAACAGAAATATGGTGCTTAATTATACTACATATCTTTGTTCTTTAAAGTTGGTTACTTTGCAAGAGTAACCATCAATAGCGTCACCTTAGATTGTCGCATTAGACAAAAAGTTATGTCACTAATTAGTAGTTGTTTTTTTTTTTCACTTGTTGCTTGTATGATTGGACCATTAAAATGGGAAATCAAATGTAATTTTGTTGGTTAATTTTTTTTATGAAGTAAGACCAATTTTTATCAGTAATGAACAATTAATTTAAAAATAATTTTAAGGATAGAAGTAATAATTAATTTATAAAAAATAAAGTAAACCCATGAAATGAATATAATTTCTCCTATTGATATAATTAAAAATTAGAAATTACTTATATGTAATTTTCTCATAAAATTAGGTTATTTTAAATTTAATTTTTATATCTTATTTTTGAAAAGCTTAATAAGTAAAAAGGCAAATACACTAATTTTATGTTTACATAAAAAAATAGTTTTCTTCCGTCTATCATTTTTAGTCATATTATAATTCTTATTACTTACAAACTCCTTGTGAACTATTTTACCACACTTCAACTATTACTATTTTAATAAAAAAAGAGAGGCAGTTCTATCGCTTCGTTTTAAAAAGCGGCCACATAGGTAACATCTAGGTGAGATTTTTTGGAACACCGTCACGATTTTATATAATTGGACGGTCAAGGTGAAAAAAATTCACCAAAATCCAGAAAAGTATAGCCAAAGATCATAAAAGTGTCGTCAAAGTTTAGAAAAGTAAAGATTTGTCAAAACTTAAAAAGGTATAGCTAAAACTTAGAAAAATGTTGTTACATGAATTTTTAATTTTATCATATAAAGATTTATGTTTTAGTTAATTAATTATTCTAATTCATTAATTAATATTAAATATTTTAAAATTCTAATCCGCCTAGACCCTAATTAAACCTCGATTAATCCCCGCTTCCGTTCTCAGAGGTTCTAGTTGCTTCTATGATACTTTGTTGTATGGTAGAAATAATTTATTAAATTTGTAAATTATAAACAAATGGTGCTAATTTGAATGATTATTTAAATTTAGGATTGAATTAACAAAGAATATTAGAAGTTCGTGTCCTTTCCTACTCCTGAAAACTGCACTGAAGAAATTGACTTAGTTTATTTGTAATGACTAATAGCTAAACTGACCTCATTAATAATCTAAGAAAACAGGGTATAAAGGTCAACTGAAGCAGGATTCAAGAATAAATCAAAGAGCCCCAAAAATGGGTAATGGATGTTGAATTTCTTTTCTGTTTCATTGTCAAATGTCTTGTGGCCTGGGATTTCCAGGCTAATGTCCCGAAAAACCCGACTCACATTCACTATCTTTCCATGGAAAGACATGTATTTTAGTATTGGATTAAAAATCTACACTCCCAAGCCTAATTAAAGATTTGTTTGTCATTGATTTTCCAATAGGTAAAGTTTAAAAATGAAATTTTCAACACAACAGTATTAGAAAGCAATTTCAAATTGACCCTCGAATTACTTTAAACATAATCAACCAAGCATTTGACTAAAAAAATTTTAAAGGAAATCATTTTAGTGACAAAGGACGAAGGATCATAGATAATGTATGTTGACAATGAATTCTACAATTGAAAGATGCATTTTTGTTTGTTATAAACATAATATTTCATTTAAAAAGAAATTATGGAGAAAAAACGAATCACATGTAGATAGAGCAAAAATGGTTCGATTCAGTTAATGTTTAAATTCTTTATTACTTATATAGGAAGATAATGCAAAGAAGAGAAATAAATCAAGTTAACCTTCAACAAAATGAACAACCAGATAGTAAAAAAAACAACGTTGCAATTCAACGAATCAACTAAAGTCAAACAAAATTGGTAAAAATCAACCTTATTTCTAAATTAAAGAAAGCAAAAGCAATTGCACAAAGCAAAATTGGTAAAGTGCCATGTCTTGCAATTTAACGAATCAACTCAAGTTAAACATGATTGAGATTCAACTTCAACAAAGAACAAGCGCAGAAACAAAAGAGGTCAACATTTTGATTATAATGCCACAACCAGAGCATTCCAAGCAAATATTAAACGAGCACACGTATCATTCCAGGTCTAGCAGCATAAATTATCCCTATGGCTACACAATAAGTCAATAACACAGGGAGTCCAAGGAACCACACAATTGTGCATAAAGCATCACATGCAACATCCGATGCAGAAACATGCTGAATGTAACCATATTCAAGACATGTGTTATGAACAAAATTGGGTACTAATACAGCTGAGATTATCTGCAATGAATAGAGGTCCCAAAACACACATGTTTACTAATTGTTACAGCATATGACCACATTGAAACTCAGTACCCAAATTACATTAGAATCCCATCTACTTTAGAACAAGCTCGGCATGAAGTTTGTTAACAGGGCATTTAATGGAGATAATAAATGTTCCCCAAGTTGAAGATAATAGCAGTCAGAATAAGAATTTTTGAGCCTAACTCCCATTAAAGCAGAGCATACTTTGCAAGGAAAAAAGCCATCTATTGGGTACAACACATACATAAACTATAAAAAAATGCAGCATGATCTAGATTTTCAAGTCACATGTTTTCTCAGTTGACAGAAAATTGAATACGAATTTAATCCATTAAACATCACATATAATCCCGAACTTGATCAAA
This sequence comes from Euphorbia schlechtendalii, assembly GCA_949673415.1. Lineage (NCBI taxonomy): Eukaryota > Viridiplantae > Streptophyta > Magnoliopsida > Malpighiales > Euphorbiaceae > Euphorbia > Euphorbia schlechtendalii. The sequence continues at coordinate 43,872 of CATIWQ010044514.1, forward strand.
TTCTCAGCCAAATTGGGGTAATTAAACAAAACTGAAACATCTAATAAACATAAAAAACATTCAGCAAACTCAGAACCATGAATAAAACTAAGATTTGATAGAATCAAGGGCCAGCTTCACCTGTTCGATAACCAAATCCGTCTTCTGAACAAATAACTCCACTTCAGCTTTGTTCACTCTTTCCCATTTGCGCTCCAATTCTTTCAGCTTGCTTTTCTCAATCATCCCCAGATTCTTCCTCAAAAGCGCCCTCGTCCCCTCTGGCAGTTCTCCTATATCCAATGATTTGGCCAAAAAGGGATACTTCTCCCCAAAATTCTCCCCTTCATCTTCCATATTACCGTTGCTCTGAGATTGATGCTTTTCTACAGTATTCTTCTCACCCTTCACTTCATTCTTAGCCTTCACTTTAATCTTCTTCTCTACACTTTTACCTTCCTGATTTGGTAAGCCTGAATTTTGCTTTTTGCCTGTTCCCAAACTCGGCAACGCTAAAGTAACACCGCCACCATCGCCGCTACTCTGTTCCTTGCCGTTGCGCTTCACGATTTCACTCTTTTTGATGTCATTCCCAGCACCCCAAAACATCTCTGACAGTAAAAAAGCTTCGTTTTCATGAAATTTAGAAAAAACAGGACGTTTGCCATTCTCGCCTCTTTCAAGGTTCGTTCGGTACTTCTTCTTCAGCCTTCTGATTTTGTCAATCAATTGATTCTTCGATACATCCACATGAAGAGATTCCTTGATGAAATCATGGAAACCAGCCATATCGGAAGACGGATCGGCGCCTTTCTTCGATTTGTATTTAACCAGACCATCGAGAATAGCTAACTCATCTCCCTCGCTCCAAAGCCGTTGAATGGCGGATCCCTTCTTTGGCGCTTTATCGTCGGCCTTACTCTTCTTAGGAGGCAAGCCGGAATCGGAATCATTGGGTCGCTTTGACCCGACTTGGCTAGGTTTTGGGGAGGGTTTGTGGAGCTTGATAGTGAAAGCGGATACGGAAGGCGATGGCTGAGTTGACTCGGAATCCAAATCTGGATCGCCAAGCCTTGAGTGGGTAGCCTTTTTCACCGGCGATATCTCTTCCTCCTCCTCGTCCTCCTCTTCCTCGTCGTCGTCATCAGTTTCTTCCTGTTTCTCTACGGCGACGTTTTGGGCAGCAGCATGACGATGCTTTGATTCTTCTTCTTGGTCTTCATCTTCGGATTCAGTTTCTTCTTCGTCTTCGGTAGAGGAATCGGCAGGCGGTGGAATTTCATTGAGTTTGCGAGGCATCGTTTTTGTGAGGAGAAGTAGAATGAGCTTTGTTGGTCGAAGAGATGTTCTTTCGGAAGAGGGGATTGATAGGGTTTGCGTGTGCCCAAAAAGACCTCTCTGCCCTTATGTTACTTTTATTCTTTTTTTCAATTCTTGAATACACAATTTTTTTTTGCGTTTCCTTATTTCCCTTCTGTTTTTTAACACATGGCATACCGATGTGCGTCCTTATATACTTTCAAATTAATTCCGTAATAACATAATGCAAGTAAACTATAAAAATAGTTCACTATAAACTATAACTTACAATATAATTATAAATAAGGAAACAATAATACAATTATTTGACATGTTGTAATTTGTAAATAAACTGCAATAGAACTTTTACATAAATTCCATGCTCATTATATGTTTGGGTTTTTGCGATTAGTTGGACCTATATTAAAATGTATTTATACAAGTCCGGCTTATTAAAGTTGGGTTATAGTTGTCAGAGCGTAAATAAGAGGTTACATTACTTCAAGTTATTATTTAGAATCTTTATATAAAAGACATGGAAAAACTCCCAATATGGCTAGCATCCATGGACTCTATGTCAATAGAAGAACTCATTCTATCAGGAGAAAGGAAAAATTAAAAGAATACACAAAATGCGTTGAGTAGTTAGAAAGTGATAGATACATAATATTTCAAAAAAATAATATGTGAATGAGAATGTCACAATGATGGTCATTCATAACTTCAAAACATGTGGACGGTATTCTCTGTGTAGATGTGAGATACTTCAACCTTTATATCATGCATTTTAATAAGACCATCTCATTATTGCAATTTGATCAAGGAGCCTCAACCGATTGTTTTCGAAGAGCATGTACATCATAAGTGGAATATGTTTCTATCCATAAATTGCACCTCCCAAGCTCAAATGCTTTATTGATCGCAAAAATAGATGTCTTCAATTTATCTTCAAAAGCAAATGCCGATTGTAACTGACCCAAGAACGATCCATGAGGAAAGCCGTGACAACTTCTGAAAATTCTACCATAGCCTTAAACGCCTGCTTTGCCAAAAGTAGAACTGTCCGGTTGATCTTTAAAAATTGAAAAACCAAAAAATGATCTCATTTCGTGGATGCCAATTGCCAAATAACCCAGAAAACCGACAGAATCGCTCCATTCCAATCAGTAACAATTAGGAGTCTGATATGTAAACCCAAAAAAATTAGGAGTTTGATATTGGACTTGTGGTTAAAATTTGGTTTTTGATATTGGGCCTAGGTGGTCTAGGTAATGCATCCTTACCAAACCTTTGGGTAATGAACTTCTTATTGTATATAAAGGAGTCAATATTGGACTTATGGTTTCTAATGATTTCTTGTATTGGATCTAGTGGACTTAGGTATTGTATGAGTTAGGTGAACTTTCGATGTCTAAAATAAAAGAAGGGAAATACAAGTGAATACCGACTTTCAATAAAATATTTTTGTTTTTGATACTATACAATTCTATTTTTGATATCCTTACTTTTTTAACTTTTGCTTTTTGCTTTTACCGTTATTGTTTTTTTATCGTTCTTTCTCTAAGATCACGTTTCTCTCTGTCTCTCTCTATAATATCTTATTTTTCTGTTCTTCTATCTGCGTTTTTCAATTTCAATTGTTGTGTTTTGCTGTGTTTTGCTGCTGATTTCGTGTAGGTTCTACTTCTTATCTTTTATTTTTTTGTTTCGATTTATGTAGTGTTCAAGTTTGTTAGTTTCAATTTTTCGTGCTCCTGATCTGCAGTTTTTTTCTTATTTTTGATTTTGCGTTTTCTTGCTGTTCTTAGATCGCGATTTCTTTGTTGTTTCATATTTATAGTTTTCGTGATTCAGATTGTCACTTTTTTTGTCAGATTTGTTTGTTTTCTTATGTCAGATTTTTATTGGGTCAGGTTTGAATAATGGAGAATATTTCTATTTTGGTTCGTTATGGAGGAGTGTGGTCTGATGATTTTAATTTCACTAATTACAGTTCATGTGGTGTAATTGTTGATAAGGATGTTAGTTTTTTAGATTTCAAACGGATAATTGCAGAGAATGTTGTTATTAGAGACAATAAATCTGTTTTAAAGTTTAAGCATCAGATTTCACATTCTGATTGTCCAATGGAAATCTATTCTGATATGTCTGTTCGTTTTTTTCTTCATCTGAGACTTGAGAGTAAGAATCTTTCAGATTGCCTTGTGTTTGTTTCAGCATGCTCTGATGTTTCAGAGATGAATGAAGGTATTGTTTTTGTCTTTCATTTGATGTTAATATGGTTCTTTTTTACTGTTTTTGTTAGTATGATATTCGATATACCAGGTATAATTTGTGTTATATTTGGTATAATTTGTGTTATACCTGGTATATAATATATTATACCAAGAATATGTTTTGTTTGTTTATATGTGTTTAATAGCTTTTGGGTCTGATTATTGATTTTCCCATTTTATTTTTGTAGATTTATCTGATGACTGTGTCACCCCTATTGATCCATGTGATGAAACTGGTTTAGATATTATTGAACAACATGATATGTTGGATTTATCGATTGAGGAAGATGATCATTCTTTATTTTTGAGGAATATTAGGGAGGGTGTTTTTGAAGAAATAGATAGGCTTACTGTTGATGCAGGTCATGATATTGTGGCAGATCCTATACGTATGTGTGATAGTAGTGTTCAGTATGTTAAGGTCGGTCAAGTTTTTATGAATAAAGGTTTTTTAAAGGATGCAATGAGTTTTTTTTGCGATTAAGAGAAATTTTCAGTTCAAGTTTGTGAAATCATGTTCGAAACAGTATTGGATCTGTTGCATTGATGATGATTGTTCTTGGTTTTTCAAGGCATCGCGTAGGGGCAATACTGGATGTTTTATAGTTAGAAATTTTTGTGGTGAGCATACATGTAGTGTTGATACTCGTAATTCAGATAAGAGACAGGTTACTAGATCTATTGTTTCCAAATTTATTAAGCATTTGTTCTTAAGTGAGAAGACAATATGTACTCCAGGTGATATCATTAGGGATGTTGGGAATAGATTAGACTCTGAAATCAGTTATCAAAAAGCTTAGCAAGCGAGGGAAATAACTCTGAATATGATAAAGGGTTCTCCATCGGAATCTTTTAGTTTGCTTCCTGTTTATTTGTTTAAGCTTCAATGTATGAATCCTGGTTCATCTTTGAAGCTTGAAACTAGTGGGAACAGATTTTTGTATGTTTTTGTTGCTCTTAGTGCTTCGATTCAAGGCTGGGATCATTGTCATCCGGTTGTCGTTGTTGATGCCACTTTTCTGAAATCTTGCTATGGAGGGACTTTGATTTGCGCAAGTACACTTGATGCTACAGGTTTGTTTTCTTTTTAGTTTATATTTTCAGTTTAATTTCATTTGTTTATACGAGGTATAATAAGCATTATACCAGGTATAATAAATATTATACCAGGTATATTAAGTGTTACAGTTTTGGGTTTTAAAACTGTTTTGTTTTTCTCTCTGTCAGGAATGATTTTCCCACT
>CATIWQ010044515.1:0-13294 GCA_949673415.1 Euphorbia schlechtendalii
TGTGGTTTCACACAATTTGTAAGATGAAGTTTGAGAATTTTATTTTTGCAAAATGTAGTCTGTTATTTCAACAAAATCAAAAAATGAAGGATCTTCATTATTAAATGAAATCATGAAAATGGATAATTTTGTTTGTTTTCATCCGAAATTTTGAAGATTGATTAATAAAAAATGCAATACACATCATTGTTTTAATAAAAAAAAATATTATTTGTTTCCTTTTTGTCATTTTTTAAACCACGAACTTTCTTTAACAAAAAATTATATTGTTAAACCATGTTTCATAAATGAGTGAAATCGCGCATACCTTTTAAAGTTTGCCTTTCGTGTATAAATACGTGTGATATAGAAGTCCAAAAAATTCATTTAGTTAAAACCAAACGTACTTGTCTATGTCTTATATTGATTTATACTCTATTGCATAAAAATTCATCTAACTGAATCACTTGAAATGCAAACTTAAATTTAATTAACATTTTCAATTTGTGGAACTACGTTTATGTTTTTTAATGTATAACACTAAATTTCAATTTTATTAGTACTAGTTAATTCAATCATGATGCACTTTTAAATTATATTGCTATAAATTTTTATGGCTTAATGTACCATTATCCCATGAATTTGTAAAAAATGGACACTTGTCACCCTAAATTTTCAAATGTTTCAGATAATCCTCCGTGTCATGTGTCCCACTAGTGATTGGTTTGACTTTTCAAGGATGTCAATTTTTAATTTTTTCTCTCTCAAATCAAAATATGACACATAGCACTATGGGGGGCTGTCAAGTGCAATTTTACCAAATTTAGGGTGTTTGTAGAGAATTTTCAAATTTGAGGGCATCAAAACGTAATTCTGCCAAGTTAAGGATGATAAGTATGTATTTGGCCTTTAAATAACAAATGTAGTCATTTACTTGATGTGCCTTGTGCTATTTGTTAATCAATGATGTTTTCTATCAATATATTTGTTTTGGTCAAATGTATCAACAACCCTTAAAGTTAGGCAACTTTAGCCCCATGCCACTTCAAACTTTCAAAAATCCACTTAGCCCCCTAAATTTGATAAAAGAGCATCAATTTACCCCCGCAATACCAAACCACTTGTTAACTATTGATTGGAGAGAGAAAAATCAGAAAAATGACATATTTGAAAAAATCAAAATAACCACTAATGTGAGACACTATATTGAGGGGGACAAACTGGTGCACTTTTACCAAATTCAGGGGGGCAATTGAAATTTTTGAAAGTTAAGATGACATGAGGCTAAAATTATCGGGTCAGGGGGGTCTTGATGCATGTAGCCATTTGTTTTTCATTTGAAAGTTTATTAAATTTTAAAATTTTGGTATATCATTTGAAAATATTTGGACTTCTTACCAAATAAGAAAGTAAGTCATCATCTATTTAAACGCTTAAAATCATGTCACATAAACTTTATTTTTACTAATAGGTTTAATTCATTTACAACCACCTCAACTTGGAATTTGGGGTCAACTATCTCCTTGAATTTCACTTCTACCCGTGAGCCCCTTCAATTTAGAAATATTGCACCCTAAAACCATCTCAACTTGGCAAAGTGTACCTAAGAGCCTTTTTAACTTGGAAAAAGTGTACGGGATTCGCTTCATGCAGACATTCGTAATTATCGAGAAAATTATGCATTACACTTGGACTTTCTTGTACATTTTGCACAAAAGAGTACTGCATTTAAATCACAGTTTGTACAGCTTAAGGCGGCTCTCAGGTACACTTGATTCAAGTTGAGGGGGGCAGTTGGCTTGATTAAATCTCTCATCACCTATGAGATCTCAATGTAAAGCTTTGAGAAGAAAGACAAAGCCAAAGCTAAAAGTAAAAAGGTTATAATCCTCGAGGCAAATTCATTAGAAGATGAAGAAAAAGTCCTCAGAAGATAAAGCAAAGCCTGACTTTGACAAAGGCATTGCAAATTTTGAATGTCATCAAGAAGGACACATGAAACCAATTAACCTAAAAGAAATACAAACAAAGAAAAGAAAATAATAGTAATTACACATCCTCTAAATCAGGAATATAGGAAAATACATAAATTCGCTTTATTTCCTTTAACGGAATCTCATCCATGATTGAAAGATCATCAAAGAAAAATCATCCTAGTCAATACAAAATTTAGGGTTGAAATTGGGCGGGGATTCCTCTGGCTAAATGGGGATCCACCAATAGCATAATGATTCCCTAATAAGAATCCCCACTGGGGTGGGAGTGAAGATTTTTTCATCCCCAAATCTTTAGTGGGACTGAGATATGATTCACCAAATTTGTAATAATTATAAACATTAAATTTACATAAATAAGTGCTAACAAACTACAATATAAATATAAAAACATAAGACTCCTAAGTTTATATATCATATCACACATAACACTCATTGACACTATACAATCTCCAGCATCCATCTTGTTTTCATCTTATGGTTGAAATCTAACTATTCAAAAATGAATGGTGGAGATTGTAAAGTGTAAATGAGTGTCAAACAAGTTGGTGTCAATATAGAATTGACGTATATGTGTGTATGTGTATGTGTGTGTATATATATTAAACATCATATAAATTTTATCTACTAGAAATAGTGGTCTAAATTGAACTAATGGTATTTATGAATGTAGTTTTTCAATTCATTTAGTTATTTTCATGCTCATTATATGTTCTAATTTATTTTTTTTTTGAAGTATTGATAGGAAATTAATTTTATTTGTATCTTACTTTAATAAAAAAAAAGTTTCAAATTGAGTAATTTTAATGAGGAATTGGGAATCCCTGATTGGAAACCGGTAATGTGAAAATTATTTCCTGATTTTTTAATTGAGGATGAGATGGGGAATTTTTTTAGTAGTTTTTATAGAAATACCAGAAACAGTCAAAATAATTTTAGACCATGTCATGATGTAATTTTACCAATCTCATATTTTAAGTTTTGATTTTTAAAAAAACGTGAATTTAACTTTTGATTTTTCAAAATACGTGAAAATAAGAATAATCACCGATTTCTGGTATAATAATTATTATACCAGGTATAACAGAAATTATACTTAGTATAATAGTCATTATACCAGATACAATGTCTATTTTATTGTTCGAATATGAAATTTGAAACCAAATCTTAAATTTTTCATTATTTTCAATGATTGGAAATTTATTAGATATTCTTTGTTATGTTGACTAATATACCGGGTATATTAGTCATTATACTTGGTATAATGACTATAATATTATTCAAATGCAATATCTGAAACTTGATCTTACTACTTTTCTTTTATCTTCAATTATTTTTAATAATATAAGTTTGCATTTTACTAGGTATGATAACATGATCTGAAAACTGGATTCCAATGTAAAATATGAAACTTGGTGTATAATGAACATATACTATTCAAATGTGAAACTTGAAACTTAATCTTATTACTTTCTTTATCTTCAATTATATGAATATGTTTTTGTATTACTCTTTATACCAGTTATAATGGTTATTATACATGGTATAATAAATATTATATTTGGTATAATAGTCATTATAAGAGGTACAATGACATGATGTGAAACTGAATTCTAATGAAACTTGAAAAACACATAAAAACTAACAAAATTATCAACAATCACACCACGATCTTCATACTTGAGAAACTTGAAATCATATGTCCAAATTCCATTATAATGCACCAAAACAGTAAACATTTTGCACAGAAATAGCTGAGTAAAAATACAGAAAGCAAAAATCGTACAACCTAAACTCGCCGGAGGAAAACTAAATTCACCGGAACAGGAACAAAAACTAAAACAAAAGAATCGCATCAAAACTGAGACTAAACTCGCGCGGAAAACTGAAATAAATTGAAAAAATTTGAAAAGCACAAATCGTGACCTACAAAATTAAGAAGAAAAAAAAAGTAGAGAATGAACTAACAAATAGCAGCAAAATACAAATCGGAACAAAATCACAAGAAATACAAAGAAACTAAAAAGAGATTATCAAATCGGAAAAATCAAATCAAAGAAGAGAGCAAACTGCAATACAAATAAAACAGATCGGAACAAATCGAAGGAATGAAAAGAGGCAGCAACACGGTTTAGAAAATTGATGAATCAATCAGAATGAAAGGAAAAACGCAGCAACAAATTTGGATCCAAATCGACATATGATGATGGAATCGGAATGAGATTAAAATGCAACAACAAGTTGGATTTGATGAGATTTCGATTCACAAAGATTTTATCAAAGAAGAAGAAGATGAGAGAGAGAGAGAATAAATCTGAAAAAAAGAAGGAAACATCCGATTATGGTAAAAGAAAAAAAGACAAAATAAAAAATCAAGAAAAATAAATATATTGTTAATTTTTTATAAAAAAAATAATTTACCCGAAAAAGAATTGATTTGTATGATTCATTTTCTTAACCCGGACTTTCACCACGCCATATCCAATAGATGGCTTACAACTAGGGGTGTTAACGAGCCGAACCACGAACAAACAGACCTGGGCTCGGCTCGGCTCGTGAATGAAAATGTCTGGGCTTGGCTCGAAGCTTGTCGAGCTTAGAAAACTTCAGCTCGGCTCGAGCTCACAAGTTTGCGAGCCTAAACAAGCCTACTTTACTCAATTAAATTTTTAACTATATTTTTTCAAATACAGTATTTTGACAAAATAAAATTCAAATATATGATCCAAAAATTAAAATAAGGTATGAATCAAAAATATTTTTGGAATAAAAATTTGGTTACATAGGTCATAGAGTCATAGACTACTTAGAAAACACTGATAAACTAAATCAAAGAATAAAATATAATAATCCTAAGAAATTGGAAGGAGAATTTCTTTTGGGTATCTTCATCGTCACCCTGAAAATAAATACAAAAATGATATTAAAATCATCATTTCCCTAATAGTTAATTAATGTAAATTAACAAGTATTACTCATTATAATTCTTTTTCACTCATTTTTTACTTAATATTAATCCACGAAGGAACAAAAAAGAAAACAACAGTACTAAAACTATTACAAATTAAAAGTTTGCCCAACACATAGGCCATGAGCAACAGTGCACCTATAGATCTAATAAATATACAAGCAGAAACAAAAAAAAAAGCAACATGATATATTTCCAGTTGGTCACATGCTTATCATGTTTGTCCAACAGTATGCACATCAATAGAAACTACAAAAAATTAGATGCCAAAAGGACAGGTCGAACCAGTCATAGTGGTACGTAAGAGGAAATGTCGACAATTGATGTCAAATTCCGTTCAAGAAAGTAGCTCACACTGTGAAAAGTGAACAGGAGAAAAGAGCAATGTAGAATTTGAAAAATCTAAAATAAAAGTAGAAGATGAAAAGTGTACGAGAAAAGTCATAAATGAAAAGTATAAAACCGGTCATCTTTTAGATTTGGGTTAAATAAATGATTCATTTTTTAATTAATAAATAATACTGTTATAATAAATATGACCCTTAATCATGAACCAAGGTCGAAGACCATTATATTTAAAATTAGATTATATATTCACAAATATAACAACATATGTAATATTATTAATATTATATATATAAGATAAAAGAATACGAACCTGTTCGCGAGCTTTCGATCTGAACCTTAAAAAACTTGGAATGGTTTACTAATATCTCGAGCTGAAGTAGAAAGTGTTGCGTGGAAAGAGTTGCAGTTGTTATAAAAACGTGACAGATTAGCAAATCATATGGTCCGCCGTGGGTGAAATTGAAATTTTAATTCAAATCAACCCTAGCCATGTCTCCAGCCTCAAACCCCTTATATACACAAAACCTTCACCGTCATTTCTCACTCCGTCCTATCCGTTGCGCCATGCAACACGAATACACGCGGGGCTCTACTGCTTCTTCAATCTCTTGAAGAGCCACCCGATCGATGTATCTTCTTCTGAAAGCCACTCACTTTGGAGTACCCTACGTATTTGACCTCTACAGCGGCGGAGTCTTTTCGGATCTTAGGTTTCCGGTTGATTCGTTGGTTGGGTCTTCCTAACATTCAGGTGATGGACGACGCGATGATAATGACGCTGCTCTCACCGAATTTCTCTCTTCTTTGATGATGATGATGATGATGATTATACTCCCACTGTTTATTCCCGCCTTTTTTATCGTTTCTGAAACTCCTTATTATTGGTAACTATTATCCCAAAAACTTCATGCGTTGTATCAACTTGTTTTATTCCATTGTGAATTTCTGTGCAGAATCCTAATGAACCGGTGGAGTGGGTTTCAGTGTCCCGATTGTAGGTAGTTCTTTCTTTCTAAGCTTTGATCGCCATAAACATATTGAATTACAAGTTCTCCATGATACTTCAAAATTGTCCATGATGACTTCCAAAATTTTCGTTATTGCTTAAGTATCGTACAATATTGTTGCTTTTGGGTTAGGTGAGATAATGCTTACATTGTTCTCTTTCCGCAGAATTAGATTAGTTGTTGTTTTAGAGGTGAGTGACACACCACAGATTAATCGTTGAGGCATATTGTTTTGCATAACTTTGTTTGTATTCATAGCAATTTGTTTTGCGTTGAATTGATTTTATTGAGGATGTTGTGCATATGGAGTCTAAATGGTAAAAGAACCTGGAGTTTGATGGCATTTTGGAACAAAATTTGTCTACATTTTAGTTTTTTTAAAGTAAGCATCAAATAAATAAACTTTGCTTTTGATTCTAACTCACCATTTACAGCCTTGGCAAATTTTCATGGCAATTTGGAACAAAGTTTGTCTACAGTTTTGTTTTTGTAAAGTAGCTTAAAATAAATGAACTTTGCTTTTGATTTTAACTCAACATTTACAGGCTTGGAAAAATTTCATGGCAATTTGGAACAAAATTTGTTTACATTTTAGTTTTTGAAGAGTAGCATCAAATAAATAAATGTTGGTTTTGATTTTAACTCAACATGTAACGACTTGGCAAAAGAGATTTCAAATCTAACTGGACTTCTTCACCAAGCAATGATATCAAATTTAATAAATCCCGTCAGATCTATTTTCTCATATTTGGCCTTGACTCTAGGTTGAAAATAGTACAGCAAAAGTTTTGCTGCTTTGTTTACCACATTGAACTTTATTCTAAAGAATGAACATAGGAAAGGGAAATCACATGAGATAACAGATGCGCCAATGTTGTGCCCGTGCCACAAACATCATTGCGACCTCTTTTTGAACTTCCTAGGATCTCACTATGCCATGCTGAATACTGAAATTTATTAATAGTGTGGACTGTCGACTTTAGATATGTTTCCCACAAAGTTGTATGTAGCTTTTTTAATGACAGATGTCTTGCATGCTCCATCAGGAAGTCTTGTATTTGACCAAATATAGTGTAATTAATGGAATACTAGGAACACTAGGAACTACTATTCAATCTGGTGTGAATGATAATATCTATTGTGAGTAGTCAAATCGAAGTGGGAACCCTAATGATCTTCACCATACTCGCTATACAATTGCATTTCTTAGACATTCCTTCTCAATGAATGCTGTAACTCTGTAATCTCTCATCTATGTCCTCCTCCAACAACATTTTTTGGCAGGATGACTCAAGCAACGAGTTGCTTTCTTTGACCTTTATCTTCAATTATCTTTAAAAAATGTTTCATTCTATTTCATACAGCTTTACGTGAAGACACAAGTTGTTTATTATTCCCAAAAATAGATCTCAAGGTCTGTCATATTCAAAGATTTAATGCGGCCTGATGATATTCTCAGAGTTTCCGTGCAATCTCCTTCTTCTGCTAACCTTAAAGTTGGCAAAAACAAGGTGTATTTGGTGGACGCAACACATCCAGCCTCACTATTTCAACAACAGCTTATGGCATATATGGAATCACCCGAGACAATTTAAACTGATTTTTTCTCATTAATTAATCTTGTTGCAGCGTTATAATGCGTTTTCCTAGTGTCTGCAGAACAATTTGAACCAGCATCTCCTGATAATCAAATCAAGTGTATATATTTTTACTAGGATCAATAGAAATTAAATTCGCATGCCATATGTTGATTGATATTTTTCGTGGATCAGAACTCGAATAAAAACGTATCTCTTTGTCATGTATCTCCTGAAATGTCTTGCACAAGTATTCCTATGTAGTTGTAATGTCTTTACCACATGTATTTGGAGATAAATCTTCATTGACAACTTTTTGATGCTCACTATTGACCGCACAATGAAATTGGGTGCTGGTATGAAAAAAGATTAATTGCTGGCACTGTTGTTCTTTTGTCATTCTTTCTATTGGTCATGTTCATAAATAAGGCAAATTTCTTATAAAACTGTCATTATCTAACACCTGAGATATGCTCTTGAATGGGTCAGGGATCCAAGGCTTCAATTGGTATTACTTGAAAGGCATCTCCACCTAATCTTTGGCACATCATTACCGAGAGCCTGGATGGAGTCCTAAATACATTGAACAGAAATTCTGTACGGCGTTATTTTCATTCTTGTAGTGATTTTTGAGGATTGATTTTTGTCTTCATCTTGTGCTATGTGATTAATGATTGGTTTCTTTTAGGTGCCTTCATTTTCTTGTTCAAATCTTTATGCAAACTTTTTCTAACATCAATATACAGCTGTTTAACAGGTTAGTTGTTGCTCTAACTATCAATAATTTGTTAGTTATCTTCTGAGCCTTCCTTTTACCAGACATTTATTTGTTGTATCCGACTTAAGTCTTCTTCTTCGCCGATAGTGCTGCACTTTCAGAAATGGGGAGTATGCGGAAAATAGGTTTAGGAAGATCAATTGTGCATTGGACAAGATAGTCTTTTGAGCCCGAATATTCAAAATATATTTTAAGACTTAATATAAGCTATAAGGATATCAAACTGATTGTTCTTGAAGTGGATACTGGGAACATTGTCTAGAAATCAAGAATTAATATATGAAAGCATGTCATATAAGTTCAAGGAAGCAGCAAGTATGCAAATGTCTGAGAGAATGGAGGCAAGCTTAATTAGAAGGAAAAACTAGAAGAATTTATTCGAAATGCTAGCAATATCAAGGAGAGTTAAGTCCTTCAAAAGTGTGAGACTTCAAACCATTTTTAGTTAGCTCAGGCCAAGCTGTACAAGTTTTTTAGGTATAGATTTTGTCTATATGCTGTAACCTGTTGTTATTCTTACAAGTCACCATTGTACTTTCCATGTTAGCAGGTTTTGACTCTGCCAAATTGGCTCAAGAGCTGAAACATTCTAATCTTAAAATTCTTGAGGTTTGAAGCGAAGTCAAATTTTTCTTATAACTTTAATTACAATTCTATACTTAAATTACACAATTGGGTGTAGCTCAATTGATATACCTCGTAAAGTGGAGATGGGAGGTTTTGGGTTCGATACCTAACCTGCCTCTTCAAAAATCCTATTTTATGAAAAAAATGAAGGCTTTTTGTGACCAATGTCTTAGCCTTGTGGTTAAGGCTGACCTCTGGAGGTCCCAGTTTCGAGTCACATTTGGAGTGGGGTGAGGTTTTTCACAAAATTTCTATCATTAGTTTAATTTGAGAGTACTGAATACTTACTTCTATTGAATCTTGTTATGACTCATGTTGGATGTGATTGTCATGGGTTAATTCTTTTGTCAGACTTTTCTGCTTTAATATCTATATAAACCCTTTGAGTTTGTTCCTATCTGTTTTATGATTTTCTCAAATAGGATTACCACTTTTCTTTCAGGTTATATACCAGAAGGAAAGAATATTATACGATGATGTTGTTAATGACCTTTTCCCTGTAAGTCTTCCTTCCCTTTTGCTAGAAACAATCTTTAATTCAACTGTAAAACTGAATGAGATAATATTTAGAGAACATGACTGGACTGGAGTCAGGTGTATCTTAGGCAACATGTCAAGTCTGAAGTATATTCTATTTCGAAGTAAATGAATGGAGACATGAAAAAGTTGTTTCGGTTATTTCATTGTAATACTTCGCTAACATGCTATATCCTGTCACGTTATCTGGCACTGTTTATCTCATCGGTTCTTGCCGCTGTTTTAGGGACTAAACATTCAACAGATTTACTGAGTGTGCACGCTGTAGAAGTAGAGATTAATTTGATTATTTTCAAATAACGTCTCAAGTAAGTAATTCAGAAATCTGGAGGGAATATATGTATTTGCATGCTATTTAAAATTAACTGGATGATCATAAAAATAAATTAAAGATATTATGAAGCAAAAGCTTGCATGATGAACCGACCTGGCGGGATTGACAACCAAGTAAAGTCACGAATGCTGGTGGCTGATGCTCAAGTTTTATGTGTTCAGAGTTGCAAATATTGCACTGTCATCATCAATGCACCATGTAAAATATAAGGTCAAATGCATCATCATATGGTCCTATCTCGATCAAATAGTGCGTCGACGATGACAGTGCAAAAGTATTTGCAACTATGAACACATAAAACTTGAGCGCCAACATTCGTGACTTTCCTTGGTCGTCAATCCCACGAGGTGGGCTTAAAGCAAATTGGAAAGATGATGCGGTGAATAAAGTAGGATAGTTGTTCGTATTGCTACCATTCCATAATTTTTTATCTTCATCTGAAAAATTTGAATTAAGAGAAGAATTGAGACCTTGACTTATTTCACAACCTGAAAATGCTTTTTGTCATCATGCTAGCATTTGCTTCATAATATCTTTAATTTATTTTAAGATCATCCAATTAATTTTAAATAACAAGCAAATACATTTATATCCACTATCCACAAAACGTATATTTGCTGGAGGATGATTCCAGGTGAGAAATGAAAAAAACATAGTAAGCCTGAAACTATAAATCTTTAAATTCTAAAATTTGGGTTGCAGAATTCCTTTCACAGTAGATGATGTTTCTTGTATACAAGAGAAGAATTTTTTAAATGTAAAACCTCCTGCAGAGCTTCTCGAGAATCCGGACTTCCTTTGTTTACTTTAATATGTGTGAATCTTATTTATAACTATGTTGTCAAATATGCAGCAGTTCTGCATAATCAAAATTTTCTTTTTTTTTCTTCCCCAATTGTAATACCACTCTTAAAGTAGAGTTGTAAAAATCTCACTAGGCTGGTTTAGAGAGGTGATGGGGCTCCTCAATTTTGTTTCTTTTAGCATTTCATTATTTTTTAACTTTATTTAGGAGTTTATGGAAGGGTTAGGAAGCTGAGCTCAGAAACTGTTCAGCCTCCCTAATATTTTGTTGTATAAAGCTATGAAAGTGGCCATGATATTATATTTACAGTTAAATTATTTTGGCATTAATGCTCTCTATCAATAGTGCAAGGGTTTTTCTTTAATGTACCACTGAGGCACACCGGATGGAGAAGTTTGATATCAAGTTTCACCAATTCATACCTTTACACATGGAGAGAAACATGGTAGTCTTTTGAATGAATTCATTGATATTTTATGTTGATTGCTTTTCTGAATCGTTGCGTTTTAGAAAACGATGAGATATGGCTCAAATTTTAATTATTACAATCTTAAGTAGGGCCACCAGTAGGGTGGTTTATGGGTGTGATTGTCGACGGCTCGTAGACGGAAGCATTTTAAAATTATTTTTTGTTTAGTATATCATTAATGTTAAAAAAATGAAATAAACTTTAATTTGTGTTAAATTAATTGGTAAGGCATTAGGTAAAGATATGAAATGTTATATGTTCAAATTCTTGTTTTTCCAAAAGAATTAGTTTTTATAGTACTTTTTCTGATTATAGTTCACTTCTATTAATTTTTGTATTATTTTGCCTAAAATTTTAATTGTTAGGGACGGATCTGATCTCAAGGCAATTGTTTCTTAGTTGTTAACGCCCTTTCACCCAAACAATTACCTACATATTCAAGCAACTACTAGAAACAGTAAACAGCAAGAATAATCTTTTATAATTGACTGAGTGGTTGAGTTTTTCTTCATTCATTTGATGGTAATATTGCCTGAAGGAAATCGTTTTTCTTACAATTATTTACATGCTTTGGTAATGATATCAAACAATTGTCCAAATTAATGTAAAAATAATTAAAGGCAAATCTATGTGGGAGGTGATATAAATCTACAAGAGAGAAATATGTGTGGTTACCGAATGATTTAAAATAATGAAGGAGCACATGCTTACTGAACTTTGGACATAAAATTTGATTGATAAAAAAAGGACATAAAATTTGACATTAAATGCTCATTTTTGTTCTGTTGACCATTTCTTCTGCAATGGTCTAACCAACAAAATTGAAATCATGTGATCACATGTTACATGTTTTCTTTTCATTTTAATAATATTTCAATTTCTGTCATTCTCTTTTCAGTTATTACAGTTATGGAGTTAGTTGCTACTATTTTACTATTCAATATATATAGCCTATAGCAAATGTGTTACCTTTTATCCTTCCGTTTCTAGATGTTTTCGGCATTGGATCCTTCTTGGATAATATTTTAAGTGTAAAATTTTAAATCTCTGCAATTTTGACAGAATCCATCTTCACTTGAAGATATCTTTGTTGTTGGCGACAATAATGTGAATTGATTAGACCCATTTACAAGCTAGTTTTTTTTCTTAAAA
Source organism: Euphorbia schlechtendalii (assembly GCA_949673415.1). Classification (NCBI taxonomy): domain Eukaryota; kingdom Viridiplantae; phylum Streptophyta; class Magnoliopsida; order Malpighiales; family Euphorbiaceae; genus Euphorbia; species Euphorbia schlechtendalii. The sequence continues at coordinate 12,576 of CATIWQ010044515.1, forward strand.
AAAATTACCTCATTTAAACTTTCAATAAATGGAAAGAAAAATCCTCGACACATTTCGAATATGACTCGAATTTAGATCTTACACAGTCCACAACTTTTATCTTCCCACTAAGCTAAGACCTTTGTCACATTTACAAGCTAGTTCATTCAAACTTAATATCACATATGATACATCACAGTAACAGTAGAAAGTGCAGAACCTAAGGATTATAGTTAGAAATGGTCCAAAAGTAATTTTTTACAGACATTTAATAATTATTGTGAAGAATGTAAAGCAAACTTTAATTAAGTTTAGAATAATTGATAAATAATTTATTGAAAAGTTTAAGGGTCATGTATTTAATTTCTCTCTTTTACAAAAAGTTAAACTTTTTTTTATCAAATTTTCATTTTATTTATATATAATTTTGTGTATGACTCTCAAAACTATTAAGATTGAACCTGACTACTATAATAACAAATAAATCATGTGATAGCCTCTTTTTATTTTAATTATGATACAAGTCAACCCCAAAAAAATTTAGTCTAGTGGTTCACTCTAGTAATGTCATTGGTTTGAATTGGTTTGAATCACACAAAAATTGAAATGAAATTTATATTTGATTTAAGAGTAACTACGTAAAATTTATATACATACATACATACATACATTCATACATACATACATACATACATACATACATACATCAACAAGTGATCTGGTGCCAAGTACTGGAGGAT
>CATIWQ010044552.1:0-12431 GCA_949673415.1 Euphorbia schlechtendalii
TATACGGTTGAAAATTTTCATATTTTTTTTGCTAAAGTTTAACATGTAAACTCAATTTTATGACTTATACTACAAATATATTTGGAATTATTTTTTCACAATTATTTTTTAGTAATAAATTTTAATTTTTTTTAGTTGAAATAATTAATAGTTAAGCCCGCGGGCCGGGCTTGGTTTTGATTATTTTATTAAAGACCCGGCCCGACCCGAACTCGATGTATTTTTTCATGGGTTTGGGCTGGACTTGGGCTATTCATTATTTAGCTAGGCCCGATAAGGCCCGGCCCGGCCCAGCCCATGCCCAGGTCTACTTTACGCCCTACCACATGTTTCCCTTTAATGCTTAATAAAAGATCTCATGCTACTATTGATGTAAGTTAATCAGTTATATAAAAGTAAATACAACTACGCTAACTTTTTTGAAAAATTATTTTGTTTACCTACTTTATCTTACGTGTTAAGTGTCGGGGTCAGGTCAGGGTTAATTTTTTTTATGATTAAATTATTAATTTCTTGTATGAAATTAATATTTTATGTGAAATCAAAATCATGTCATGTAAGTTTTAAATTTGAAAAGATTAACTAATCCATTTTCAATATTAAAGTTCTAAATACATCATACATTTTTTTCTTTTTTTCTTTGGAGTTAATGCATTTTGCAATGATAAAGTGGCGCAATGCTACTTTCTCATTAGTTATCCTGTTTATCGTGACAATCACCACAAAATATGAAAAATTTTACAATTTTCAACATTATGGTGAAGTCAGTGCTCCACTCAAAGCCTTGGTGCTGTCTCGGAGTTTACTCGTCAATTAACGTGGTGTCTAATTCTATTTAATACTGTATTTTCTATGAAATGTTGGAGTTAGCGCGTGGGGTAATGAAGGTGAGAAAGGAGGAGGGGTCTTGAACGTTGAAATTGGGAAGTAGTATTTTTTTTGTCTAATATGTAAAAATCTTCCAATATTCCCTCTCCGTGTTCTAATATTCCATTCTCCAACAACACGCGCCTTCTTGCCAAATTCCTCGGCCTCACGTGACTTATGGACGTGACCTTGTCTAGGTCCTACGGTCTCTTCTTTTGTTTTCTTTCTTTTGTGTAAACTAAATTTTATTTTTAATACTACAAAAATGTTAATCATTTGTTAATAGTTTCCAAAGCCCCGGTCAGCGCCTGATGCGCTCTAGATCCTCCGGGAATTTCAATCCTCCTTTTTTTAAAATATTAATGCACTAGTATTATTTATCTCTTAAATTTTGGATTATTGTATTAATCATTTAGTAGTGAGTTTATATCCGGTCAACATGTCTCTCGATGGCTTTTATTCCATATTCCATGTGTCTGTCCTTATCTTTTAAATTATTTCAAATATATCATTTACCTTAACTAGGCAGAAATTATCAATAGTTATTATTATCTCCGGTTTCGAAAAATTATCGTTTTAAAATTTTCATCTAGATAACTAAAACATTTATTACTCTATTAAATGATTTATTTATCCCTTTTATTTTATCATATAATTCTCTTTCTTCTTAAATATTACTTCATAATTTCATTTTATAGTACTAATCTTTTTTCTAATTAATACAAGGGTAAATTAAGAAAAAAATGTTGAATGTTGCATTGATATGTGAGAGTGATAAATAAAAGGGAAAATGAAATATTGGTTAAAACGACAATCTTTCAACACCGGAGGAAGTACAAATTTGAAAAAGGCTCTGTTGTTATCTTGGATTAAAAAAATATGTGATTACATCAATTATTAAGATATGTGATGATTTTTCATTTGTTAGATAACATGTAAGACACATTGTTTTGTTTATTTGAATTGAGTAATTAATGTAACAATTTAAACAATTTTTAATGTGTAAATTGGATTTAGTTCAATTAATGCATCCAAAGAATATATGTTAATGATCAAAGATCGTAACTTGACTCCTTCAAATTCTCTTTCAATAAAAAGTTGTATAAATCAATTGTTTTTTATGAGTTTAAAGTGATAATAGAAAATTTAAAATAACCTCGATAAATTGTACCAGCATTTAAATTGTTATTCAAACTTCCTCAAAAAAATTGTTCATCAAACTTTCCATCTACTATTTATAATACTTTTCTTTATTTTTTACTCTTGGAATAATCTTAATATCTCACTACATTTGCTGTGTATCATTTCCCAAATTAAGAATTTCATATTTTTCAAGTTAACAACAATTAAATTAGCAGAATCAAGCTATTGGGTATTTCCTGCAATTCATCAAAATTAAGCTAACTTCGATTTCCTTGCTATATTAGTTCTTGATTTTAATTATTTTATAATCTATTATATAAGGTTGCATGTAGGTTTTATTTGAATGTTGTTTATCAAGCAAGGACAAGATATTTAATAGGATAGGTAGCTAGTTTTGCTTATTACCTAATCCTCTACTTGTAAATGGATGTTTGGACTAATTATTTCTCAATAACGTACATATATATATATATTGGTGATTAATTAATTTATTGACGCCCGGCTAGAAATAAGTTTAAATATATGTAATCAAAGTCTTACTCATGTTTACCAATTCCCGAGGTACAAAATCACATGCACTATGCAAAGAAAATATTTGATCGCCAACTAATTCAAATTTAATTAAATAGCTTGAAATAAGATATAGATATGCTGCTTCAAGAATAACTTCACGTTTGATTGTTTGATTTATTAGAATTTGTTAGACCAGATTGCTGTTTTGACAATTAAAGTGAAAAAATGTTCCAAAAACTCAGCATGTATATGTCAAGTAAGAACAAGGCTTAAATTTTTTATAGAAAAGGTTTAAGAGTACTAGGGTTGTTTCTAATCCAAGGTACAATTGAATACGTGTTCATGACTTGCCCAAAAACACATTCAATAAAAATTAGTTGCATAGAATTTTCTCAAATTCAATAACTCTCGCTACATTTGTTGTAAGATTTTCTTCTATTGAAGGATATTGTTTTTTCATCAATATTTTGATCTTTTTATTCAAACACATCAATTGATTAGCTAAACCAAACTAAACTTACATATATTAATTAAAAAAATAGAGCAGAATCAATAAGAAAATTAGTCGGATTAAAGCTTCAGTTTAAACTTGCTTCATATACTTGAATAGTCAAAATAAGCTATTGATTAATTCTTTTTTTGAAAAACAAATACACTATAAGAATAACAAAACAAAAAACTAATGGTACTATATAATAAAAATCTTGAAACATCATGATAAGTTTTTTTACTTTTTTTAAGTAGATAAAGATCCGTTAATGTAGTATGTTACAGTGTAATATTATATTGCATGAGACAAATGTATATACGAGAGAATAAATAAAAAAATAAAAAAGGTTGATGGAAGAATATTAGGTTCGACATGGTGATTCGGGATAGTTTGCTTAGAGAAATGGGAATGTATGTAAGACAAAAAAGAAAGTAAGGAATCACCGAAATCGGCGCCGTTTCGGCTGATGTGCTTAGGCTCAACATTGCACTGCATGGCTCTATTCTTCTTGTTTTTTTTTTTTTGCCTTTTCATTTATTTCGACGCATTTTTTGGCCACTAATTCCCTTCCAATTACTGCTAATAGTACATGGTTTTTTATTGTATTTTTGTAGCTCGGATCCATATATAGGAAAGATGCCTTATTTATTAGCTACTATTAGATAAATGAAATACTAGAACTGAATACAGATCAGTTGAAGAGGTAGTATAATAAACATAGTTTTGAAATTGCATGTGAAATTACATAGTTTTGGAAGATTACGGGAGCAGTGGCATTTAGTCCCACAAGAAAAACTGAAAAAGGACCGATGCACACAAGATATGAAAGTCTGTCATTTTTATGTTTTTGATAATTCAAGGTTCAATATAAAAAACCACTTAAAATAATCTAGTTTATTGTTTATTCAGGTCGTATTTCCAAGGCTTATAATAAAAGAATTTTTCATTACTCAAACCTACAACAAATTGTCATTTGAAATGACACTATTTTCTTATCGCAAATACTCCAACTTTATATACACATGTTACGTACTATCACGCTTCTGATCAATCTTCCAATCAATTTTATTTTCTCGATTATATATAAATCAATTATGTTGCAATTTTTAAAAATCCACAAGTCAATTGTTCAAATTGAAACAACTGGTATAATGGACATGTGTTTGCTTCAAGCACATATGTCATTACAATAACATGTCATATATTATGATAAAAGTTGCAATTTGAACTTATTTATAAGCTCAACATATTCAATCAAATGGTATCCTAACAAAATTTAGCATGATTAACATTCAAAGATAGAAGAGGAACCTTTAGTAACTGAATGTATTTGGAATATGACGTAATTAAGGGTATTTATTTTTAATATAAATAAATTTGTATATATACTAGTATATATATTGAGCGGGCCGAAGTAGAAAAGTCGGTTTGAATATGAAATATGATGGTAAAGTGAAAACAACATGGACAAATTTTACATTCCCTGCCATTATTATCAACTTAAATTCGAAGTCATTCATTCATTCTTCTGCTATGATATGCTTGTGGGTTGAATGGAAATTCAAATTCCTGTTCTAAATAGTAGTATCACTTTTCTGGATATTAGTACGCTTTCATTTTTTCCAACTGCAGTTAATGTGGTCCCTTTCTAGTTAATTACTCCTACACAACCTCTATTCTAAACTTCAAAAAAAGAGAGTCGGGAGTTTTGTAGGCAAGCGCGGAAACCAACCTAGTTGGGAACCTCGCCCCGAAATTTTCTCCCGCCTCAAACTTTTGCTTTCGGAGAGTTACACCGACTCTCCGGGAGTTTTTCAAAAAAAAAAAAAAGACTCTTAGCAAATTAAGTTATTTTAGCTAACTTCGCCTATTTTAATGATTGGTCAAAGAGCAATTTGGAAAAATCATATTTTATTGTCATCTTTTTTGTGTGAAATCCTAATTTTAGAAATTCAAAAATCCCATCACCAAAATTAGTAGCTGTTCCGACTTCAAATCCGTCTCCAACCATGCCTACTCCTCCTTTTGTGGCAGATTCGAGGCCAATAACCCAAATAAAGACAATTGACTTCTACTTAGGACAAATACGAGACCAACAACCCATATTCAATACAATCGACTTCTACTCGGGCTTTGAATCCGTCCCCAGACATCTCATAGTTTATCTAATCAAGTTCATTTTCCATATAGTACGATAAATCATGTCAATTTCGTGTAGATTGAATTAGGGGCAAAACCTTAATATGGGTGTTGAAAAAAAGAATCGCACGATTGGTTTAATATATTTTTGTGTAGAAAACTCAATTGGAGGATTGAAATTGGGGTTGTTACACTAAACTTTGCTTTGAATTGTTTATGAAATGAAAAAAAAGTGCTTGCAAGTTGAATTGAGGAAGTGTTTGTGGATTGAAGCATCTACGATTAAGGAAATGTGCGCAGATTGAACTTATTATTTGCTAACATTACGAAACTACAAGCTCCATTTTAAGATTCATAATAGTACAAGCCCTTTTTTTTGTAAATGATTGAAATCACATGGTAATTTTTTTATATATTCAGTTCTTTTTTATTTTAGTACTTCTCATCAAAATAAATACATTTATTACATTTTTAAAATAATTAATTATCATATTCACTTTATATTAAAACCATCTTTCTTTTTACGTACTAAAAGTATAGTAGTAGTGGTCCTTATATATCATAGGGTAAACTTCAGAAAAGTACTATGTGGTTTAGACCTTTTTCAAAAGGGAGTTTGTGGTATTTTGGGTCCCAAAAGGGGTTCGAGGTTTCGAATCGTTAGTAAAACAAGGAATTTTTTTAAACAACGTTATTTTTTATGACGTGGCAAAGGGTATTTTTGGAAAATCACATTTTTTCATCTCCTTTATCTACTAAACCCTAATTCCAAGTTCATAAATTAAGACCTTGATCATAACTGCAAAAATTATCATCTGTAAATCAAACAAAAAATCATAAAACTCTATCTCTAATCCCAAAAATTGAATCCTTAATTCAATCAATTAATTGTATAAGCAACTCAGAGATTCAAAACTTCCTATTGTTGCGATCCTTAACAACGCTTCCTTGTCATGATTGGTTTACTTTCAAATTTATCACTGAATCCGGTAAACATTCTTTGAGTTTTAGAGACTTCAACATGAAGTTTTTATTTACTCTCTTAGTTCCCATGTGCTTGTATCTTGGTCCACCATTGAAGTTGCTTGGATTGACTTTGGAATCCTTCAATAGTCGTAAATTCAAAGATCGATATAAAGAAGCAAAAAAGTTGCAGCTGTTTATATTTCGAATTTGTCAGTTTGTGTTTTGAATTAGGGGTTAGATCTTATTGGGTATTTTTTGTCTAGAATTAAGTGTTTGAACATTATAAATTCAATTTGTGAGATGCTTTTTTATGAAGTGGACATTGCTATATTTTGGGTTGAATTTCATTCAAGTTAGCATCTTACTTCATGTGATAAATTGCTTCAAATTGGGTTCGACAAGAATGTCAAAAATAACGTCGAATGCTTCTGAGATTCATTTGCATTTTGGAACAATTTTTTTAACCAACAACTCCTTCATTTGATGAATCAGTACCAATTATCTTGACTCTTCAGTACTCATTCAACCCATCATTCACTCAAGCTCTTTGATAATTCTTTGTTTTCATAAAGTTTTTATGGATGAATTTGGGATTGGGTTTTAGAGGAGGAGGAAGAAAAAATTGGATTTTCCAAAAATACCCCTTACCACGTTAGCCAAACTAATGGTGTTAAGAAAAATTCCATGTTTTGCTAACGGTTCAAAATCTCAAACCCCCTTTTAAGATCGGAAATACCACAAACCCCCTTTTAAAAACGACTTAAATTACAAGGTACTTTTTTTTAAGTTTACCCTCTATCATATTAACAATCTGAAGATGATGAAAAGAAAAAATCTCTATTTGAAAGGCTTATATTACTAACTTAATTATATTATCCCTCCACATATGAGAAATGATTTGCTTTTGTCCGAAAGCAAACATAGATGGATATGGAAGTATGCGTTCATTCATAAAATGGTGACTTTAATATTCGATATGTCCTATTACAATTAGGGCTACGAATGGACCGGACTTGGTCATCAAGCTAAGAAATTAGTAGTGCGGGTTTGTTCCAACTTGTCAAGAAAATAGTTCAAGACAAGTCGGGAATCTTTAAAATCATCAAACCAAATTAAAGCACAGTTCGACCCAATTACAAATACTTTTGAAAATTTTGTTTTCTCAATTACTTACTATAATTAAAACATATAAATAAAAAATAATTTGTACAAAAATATAGGACATTAAATTAAATTCACATTTATATAGTAATTTTAATTATAATTTACGACTATAAGTACTTGTTTTAGCTATTTTTCCAGAGACAAAATATTACTGAAACAATGAATAACAACCCCACGAGAACATTACAATAAAATTAGAATGTATGATGCTTGTTTCCAACCATCTCCATCTCATTATGCTCGTTAACCTATTGTATGTATCCACTTTACTTCAGTTATCTTACTTTCTGCTATTAACTTTTCATATACTTTATATAATTCCCCTTTTATATTCATCTCGTGACTCTCTCCAACTCTCATTGTCTAATAGTTATTTTAATTCATGGACCACATTTGCATATTTCTTTATTATTTTCAAAATTATAATATTGCAGTTAAATTCATCCCTTTGACTTCTTCCAACATTCGCTACAAAAAAAATGAATGCCTTTCTTCTTGTCAATTGTCAAGCTCTCCATTAATAGATCGTTTAAGTATCGATTAACAAAACCTCAAATGTCAACATCAAAAAATTAAATTCTCCCCTCTATTTCACTTTCGCTGTGTCATCTCATGATAATTATTATTATTAAATTCTCCCCTTTATTAATATCTATTGATAATAATTATTATTATTATAATTATTTGTAGGTTTAATGCATCAACAATCCCATGAAGTTGACTCAGAAATTAAATGTCACCCACAGTTTTCAAAATGATCATTACCCCATGAACTTGGTAAAAATGTACCAGTTAAGCCCTAAATGTCACGTGTCAGAATCTGGTTGATTTGACTTTTCAAAGATGTCATTTTTTTGATTTTTCTCTTTTCAATAAGAAGTTGACACGTGACATTGAGGGGGCAAATTGGTGCTTGCCAAGTTAAGGGAGGTAACTGGTCATTTTGAAAGTTGAGGGTAGCATCCGGTTTTCTGAGCTCACTTTAAGGGGGTGTTGATGCATTCCACGTGTTAGAATCTGGGTGGTTTGACTTTTCAAATATATCATTTTTATGATTTTTCTCTTTTCAACCAGAAGTTGGCACGTGGCATTGAGGGGGCAAATTGGTGCATTTTTGCCAAGTTAAGGGAGGTAACTGATCATTTTAAAAGTTCAGGGTGGCATCCGATTTTCTGAGCTCACTTTAAGAGGGTGTTGATGCATTTGACCTTATTTATAATGAATATTATTCTCTCTGTTAAAACATAAAATCATATCATAATTTGTTCGTAACAGTCATTCTTCTAATTGGTGATATGGCTATTGCGAAGAAAAAAAACAAACAAAAAGACCATTTGATGTTGTTCTCGGCATATATGCTTCTAGAAAAATGTATGAAAGCAAATATCAAACAAGTCATAATAGGCTATATATGTTACGATGTAAAAATAATCGTTGAAACAACTTGAGTTTTGTTTGTTACTTTGAAAAGAAAATATCTCATGTGAAAACTTTAAATTTTTTAGTTTATATTGTGGTGTTCACTCATGGTCCCAAAGATGTGATAGAAATGAGGTGGGCTATCGCGTGCACGTTGTCGTTTCTAGTGCAAATCGTTACATCCCCCTTGCGCTATCGAAGCCTATGCTCGGAAACTTTTTATTATTTTTATAGAAAAAATAATATTTTTGCAAAGGCTTTTTGAATGCACTTAATTCTGTAACTGTTTTGGTTTTAAAGTGCAACAAGTATATTTTACTAAATATAAAAATGTTTTTAGCTTTTATGTCCAACAATTATATATTTCAATAGACATATATAACTACCTATAAAATGTTGTCTTTAGTTTTCTGATCGATATAACGACACAAAAATCTTTCTCATTTACGTTCTTATTTTCTAGATATATTGATCTTTGTACCTGTGCCATTTCTATTTGTTCAAAGGTGAAGAAGTGGTTCAATCCTGGAAGGAACTATTAAGTATTCTTTAAGGACAGTGTCTAACACAACTCTACTTTGTTAATATTGCTGCTTTGTTCTTCTACTCTTCCAGGTTCAGTTCGTATGACAGATTTCAGCCTACATCACCAACAATAACTTTGAACTAGTTCGAAATTGTGTTTTCCGAGCATCTTACAATTTTATCTCCAAAACTCATCCCATAAACTTTTTCTACTCTTTGTAAATATGTGTTAGTTTTTAATTTAAAATGCCAAACATATCTTCAGCCACAGAACTCGATTCAAATCGCCTACCGTTTCTTGTACATTTCAAAGTTTCTCTTAACCCTTTCAAATTTTCAATAATGTCATTTTCTAAGTTCTCGATCTCTTTAACCAGACGTTGACATGCAATGTTTAAGGGACAAACCAATGCATTTTTTCAAGTTCAAGGGACTACGAGATTTTTTAAAAATAGGCTATAAGTTATGCGCTAGAGTTCAGGGTAAAAGTTTATTTAGCAAATTCCAAATATAATAATCATGATGTCCTATGTCCATTGGGTTGGTGGCCCGATGAGCCCGGTGTGAGCCCGCTTTCATAAATCGGGCTTGGAAACTCATATTTCCACTAAGTCTGGTCCGAGTCAAATAAAGCTCGAAGTTTTATGAGTTGGGCTTGGATTTTATGTAAATACTCAAGTCCGGCACGATCTCGATCCGGCTAATAATAATTTTATTTATTTTATGATTAATTAAATATAATTTAATATTTTTATATATTTTTTCCTTTTGAAGTATTATATTTAACTACCATAAACTAAATTAAATATTAAAGATTTTAAATAAATAATAAAGTTATATGAAAAAATTTGACATTTATATTTTGTTTTTATAAAAAGACATGTATATTTATTATTTTTTTCCATTTAGTTTAATAAAAGTTTTAAATAAAAAATTATTGATGAGTTTATGAATAACCTCGTAAGCTTAACTCAGACCCGACCCGATTCGAATCGAAAAATTTAAATTATAAATTTGAACTGGGCTTGGATTAGTGTTTTTAATCAAAAACCCGATCAGACCCGACACTACTCGTCTGAGGAACGAGTCTACGTCCTAGTATGTCTGTTACTGTTAAAATATGAAGCGGGCTATGGTGGCTTTGAGATAACGGCCGAACGATTAAATTTAACTGAATGATTAATTTATAGTTGATGGATAGATAGGAAAAAAAAAGGTTAAGTTGAGACATTGGAGTGACATTTATGAATGATGAAGCAGCGAAGCCTGCAAGTGTAATTGATAGGTAATTTTAACAAGTAGTGAAGGAATAATTGAGGTCCATGTGAAAATTAATAGGAATAGTCAAAGTGGAAAATGATTTAAAAGTAGAGAGAACTAAGAAGACGAGACATTCCTGAAATCAGAACATAAATGGCAAATGCTACATGGTCAAATTACTTATCATATCCTGTATATGTGGACAAATTCGTTTAATGAACATTTATTGATTTATTGCAGCATTTGTTTGTTAGTGCTTGGATCTTTATGCATCATCATTATTCATTACATAATATTAGCATTTATATAACCTAAAATTAGTTGACTGTTAAAATTGGTTCGATCAATATAAAAATAAAATACATTCATTCCCAGTAACCTAAATCTTATTGATCGCTAATTATCATCAAATAATCTTCTCTGAATGTTAGCAATATACTATTACAATAGATAAATCTATATGACATTTGCTAAAATTTGGTGTCAAATGGTTCACTAATTATTTCGAATCTTATCAGTTCAGTTTTCCAAAAGTGCTATAATTCAGCATCGACAATTAAAAGAATATAAATTATTATATTTTACATGTTTATATATATAAGATTTAATTTTTTACAATTTATCCCATCATGAGTAAAATGATATCTTTTCATTTCAAATTTAAGAGAATATATTCAATTTTATATAAAAGTTTTAGTTAAAATGACCTTTTTTTTCATCTCGTTTTAGGGTCTTTGAAATGCTAGTATCAATCCCGCATCTTATTAGATTTGAATCTTCAAATCATACTATTATGATGTTGGAATTTCAATGGAGTGAGTTTTTTTTTTTAAAACGTTTTCAAGTCTAATGAATACACATTTGCGATTTTTCTATAGCAATTATTTTTTTTTTCATTCCCTAAAATTTAGAATTGTAATCCCGCATTTAAGATTATCATGTCTTCATCTTCCTCTCAGGAAATTCTCAATCCTATTCCTTACAACTACGACCATCCATATGATACATAAAAAGTAGGCCAAAATATTCGAAATCTTAGTCTTTAAATGAAATACAAATGTCAATTATACTTACGAGCTCTGTTTTACCAGTGTTTTAAAAGGCGCTGAACGCTAGTCGGGCGGCTAAAACCTCCGAAGGTCTAGGCGGAGAATAATTGGGAACTAAGCAGATTAATGTTTTAAAATATTTAATATTTATCAATAAATTAAAATAATAAATTTAACTAACACATAAATTTTATATAATAAAATTTAAAAATCATGTAACAATATGTTTCTGGGTTTTGATGACATTTTTTAGGCTCTGGCAATACTTTTCTAGGCTTTGACAACAGTTTTTTGATCTTTGACGACACTTTTCTGAGTTTTAGCGACAATTTTTGCCTTAACCCGATTATATAAAATCGGGGCGGTGTTCTAAAAAAACCTGCATAGGCTACTGCCTTGACCGCCATTTAAAATAGAGGTTATAAAAGGCGGTCAAGGCGGGATTTTTGAAACATCACCACAATTTTATATAATCAAGCAATCAAGGTAAAAAGTGTCACCAAAACTCAAAAAAGTGTTGTCAAATATCAGATGGTGTCACCAAAACCTAGAAAAATGTTGCTACATGAATTTGTAAATTTTTTATATAAATGTGTTACTTAAATTTATTATTCTAATTCATTAATAAATATTAAGAATTTTAAAATATTAAACCGCCTAATCCCCGATTAATTCTCGACTAATCCCCACTTAGACCTCCGAAAGCTTTACTGTCCGACTAGCGCCTTTAAAACATTGCTTACAAGAAATTTTTTATCTTCAATCCCCAGAACAAGGGTCAAGCAAACAAGTACATTAGTGTCGTGTGAGAACTTACACAAATCACTTTTAAAATTAGAAACTTAATGAGAACCTATATTTGTCAATTAAAATGCCATTTTACGAAGAATATATTG
>CATIWQ010044588.1:0-23285 GCA_949673415.1 Euphorbia schlechtendalii
ATCCCACAGGGAAGGACTAGCTCTAAAGATCAACAAGGGAAAACAGAATAAAGAAAATAAAATATTTTTGGATTTTAGTTGGAATGATGGATGGATAGACAAATGCATGAAAGATTAGAAAAGATAAAAGTATATAGATATTCCCAATGAACAAGTATAGCAAAGAAATCATGCAAGGTCATCAAAGATATTACATTCACTAGATTAATTTAACATACTCAGTTCTAGACACTCAGATATTCAATAATTCACCGCAAAGCAACACATGAAATAACTTTTCTAAGTCTAGCGCAAACGAATTAAGACAATTATATAAACCTGGACAACATCAATACTATACTTAGTACGGGTCGCTCTCACATAGCCATATTTAGCAAGTTACCATTCCAAAAATGTTGGCTCACTAAACAGCGTTATATCACAGATCTAGTGATTAGACACGATGTCGTTAACCCCGAAACTACTCTTAAAATTAACTCCAACGCATATAACTTGATTAAGATAAAAGACTTAGCACGAAATACGCATTATGACACATAGACATATCATAAACTTCGAAATAGAAAGTATAAGTAGAAAGCAAAGCAAAGTTGTAAGGTATGGAAGTAAAAGCTAAAGTTGATCAGACCGTATCCACTCTTTAATGGGAGTTGTCAATTCCCGCAATTCCTGCGTCTGCTTTGAATTCGGTCTTGGCTTGTACAGAACCTCCGCTAGGATGCTATTCTTTGTGAATATCGAACAAACGAATGTTGAAGAACAAAAACTTTTATTGATTAGTGCTTTGCAATTACACTCATACAACAAACGCTCGAATATGTAGAAAATCTAGTGATCAAAACAGGGATTCTAATCACTTATACATTTTCTCGCTAACGCTCATGAACGTAGCGAAAAATAGACATTTTTACTCTCTATCTATACACACATTATGCACTACTTTTCCACCCCTTCATTCTGCACCATATGCCACTGGTGGTGCCCAAAATTATTGAGGATTTGGAGCCCTATATATAGAGTTTGAAGGGTTGTGTCTATCCAAACGAAGAGTCACATCCATTGGTGAAAGATTCCATCTCTTCACTTTGATTGGTTGGTGAAACTTGATGTTATCCACAATGAATAGGCACCTTTTCATGATTGTTTGACTCCTGATAAGTGTCTTTTCATTGGTAGTTGATGGTGGTTGATCATACTTATCTGGCGGTTGGTAGTTAAGAAGATAATACCAGAAAACCGTCCAAGTCACGACCGCGATAGACAAGTCGCGAGCGTGAATCTTCCTTTGACAGTTTTCTATTTCTGAAGTGACCAGATCACGACCGCGAATGATTATCACGACTGTGAATGGAGTTTTCTTTAGAAATCTCCTTCTAACTTCACCGATCTTTGACAGCTTCGATCCTAAGCCAAATCTTTAAGTTCCACGCATCTTTTTGCACCTTTTTCACTCTATTTTCATAGAATTCCACTTTTGATCACTTTACTCCCAAGATTTACCTAGTATCTGCATTTGCATAAAAAACAACTACATACCATGTGAAATCTTTTATATGAAGTATAAAAATGGCTAAAACTATAGTGTTTATTGTATAAAATTATCATGATAATAAGTGTAATTATACACTTATCAAACATCATCTGGAATTCCTTAGAGTGTGGTCACCTCAACATTATATTGCTCTACAAAGCCTGTTCTAATTACCTGTTGCTGTTTAGGCAGAATGTCATACTCCTTGAAAATGCGCAGCATCTGTTCTACAACTATGCCTGCCCAGGGGGTTGTGGCGTGTGCTCCACTTTCCATGAGATCGCCCTGGGCTTCTTGGATAGCTCCGGTGTCGGAGGAAGTACGGTTATCGTTGATTTCCGGCATGGAGCGATTATATTCCTACACTAGGGAGAACTGAAACAGTAGTCTTTGCAATCTAGAATTTAATTGGTGTCATCCGATAATGACTGGAACGATTTTAATAACAAGAGAAAGAAAATATGAAGGAAAGGGAAGTATAATACTTATCGGGGTATGTGAAAAATGTGTTGCGAACTAAAATTCTCACCGAGGCAAGTAAGTTTAGTCCACGCTCACCGCACCACTGAAAGTCCCGCAAATGTCTTTGGTGTGACCTTCATGAAACTTCAGGAAATGTTGGATCCGCTAGGTGGAATCAAACTTGTAAAACAGATTATGAACGGAAAAAAGGGTCGGGGCTTTTATCCCCCGGGCAACCTTCGATGCTGAAGTTAGTGAATCATGTGGCTTTTTTATTATAGAGATTATGTAGTTTAGAGAGGAAGAATTCGGATTAGGAACCTGATAATGGACTTCACACTCTCCTTTTATAAGCATCCTTTGATCCCTCAAATCATGGGTGAATTTGAATTAGTTAATTAGAATCATAATCCCTAAAAAGGGGGGGAACCGTTGCTAGATTTTAGGAGGCAGTTATGCGGATGATAGCTCCTTTTGGATAGGCAACCACTGTCTCATTCGATGAGGATTGAAGCGCCTGTTTACGATCAGGGTATGAAATATTCGAGACAGACTCAATCTTTCAAGAAATGACGCAGTCTTGAAACTTGAGACCAAACGATCATGAAAGTTAAGGACTGGCAACTTGAGACGGGATAACTAACTAAAAGATTCACAAGATGAGTCTCCAGCTACTGCTCTCGAGACGACGTTATCTTACACCATATCAACAACTACACAGAGAAATATGTTAAAAAGTTGCATTGCATAGATTTGTTTAATAGTGATCATATCGAATACGAAGTTGAATCCAATTTTTTGAAAATATTAAACACATTAACCATATTTTGCTTATGAGTCATTGATTATCAGTCTATCTTCTGTAATTGTTGATTATAATGCTATATTATATTTGTGTACATGTATTATACCATTTTTGAAAATTAAAAAAAGATATAATATTTATTATATCAGTATTAAAACTTGTATAATACATATTTTACCATAATTAAAACTAGTACAATATATATTATACCATAAATGCTATTAGTCTAAAAAAATTAATGTAAATTGAAAAATATGAAATTATGCCAAGTGCTACAGCAAAACAGATGAGATTAAAAATAGAAAAAATGCATTGCCAATGAATAAAAACAAAGCAAATGAGATTTAAATTTCTTATACAAGATTATAGAAGAATTGAACTGATATAGTACATATATCTATTTTTCAGAAGCATACTTATATGCATGTGTATTTTTGCTAACTTTTAGTTATGAAACCATCCATTTTGTTCTTATTAGCCCATTGAAAAGAGTTGGAATTGGTCATTTACAGATATTCATATGCTTAAAGAACTACAAGTATCATAAAACAACCTTTTGTTGTGGTATATATATGTGATGATTTGATTTGTAATAGATTATGATATGTTTTTATATATTTGAGTAATGTGTTCCTATTTTTCATATGCTGGTTATGTATATGTGTCAAGATTGATTGTGCTTCTGTATAGAGTGCTTAACATAGTAGTTAAAAGTGCGCATAGGCTCCAAGGCGTAACCTTGCACCTTGAGTGCGCCAAGGCTTGATTTGCTACGTAAAGTGCCACCTCACACGCGCCTAAGCTCAAGGCACTATCTTACGCATTGAGTGCGCCTCGCCGCCTTGAATAATATGTTACCCATTTGTATTTTAAAAACAAGTTCCCTAAAAAATACATTATACGGTATGTTTATAAACCCATTGCCCATAATAGATAATCATATATTATACCAATTTTCATTCTAGTATAATATACATCATACCATTTGGTGAAAAACAAGTATGAAATCGACTATTGAAGAAACTGGTAAATTACATTTATCTATTATGCAGAAACATACTTATGTGCGTACGCGTATGTTTTTGTTAACTTTTAATTAAAAAACCATTAATTTAAAATGGTTGAAATGCTTATATGTCTTGATTTGAGTCATTTATTGAGATTCCTATGTTTAAAGAACTACAAATATCATCAAACAACTTTCTGTTGTGGTATATTTGTGATGATTTGATTCATAATTGATTGTAATATGTTTTTATAAATTTGAATAATGTGTTCCTATTTTATTTTATGTTATTAACAACTTTTAGTTAACATTTTGTTTTTTTCTTATTTTCTAGTGACTGAGAAATTTTTGCAATGAGATTCATAGAATACATGATTGAAGGAAAACATTTCCCAAACCCATTCGATCCACATACACATAGAACAAGAATTGCATTCAACTTGTACAAGCACGGGTTGAAGAAAATTGTAAAGAATATGGAAAGCGATGATGATTAAATCATGAGCTTGACGAGTCAGAATTAGAAGATTGAATGATTATTAGAAGAATTAGATAAATGTAGAGTTACTACTTGACTTAGTATATATTATGTTGAAAATTTTTTATAATTTGTGATAGCATTTTCTAAATGCAAAAACAGTTTTTAACAAATGTAGATTTTAACAAAAAGTAGATGGACAAATTTGTTTAGTGGAGGTAGCGTTCTGAAGGCATGCGCCTAGGCGCGCCTTTTGTGAGTGTCTCGGTGTGCCTTGAGGAATCTTTTTTAATGGTTTTAACTTTGCTTTTTCGTTGTTCCTGTATTAATACATTTTATACCAAATATGAAAATGATATAAAGTCTATTATACTAAAGCTAAAATAACAAAAATAACAATACAAGAATAAAATAAATAGGTTTTTATACCATATATATATATATATATATTATAGCAAAGATATATTATAGCAAAACTATTACAACAATAAAATAAGTAGGTATAATACATATTATACCAAATATAAAAAGGTATAAAGTCTATTATGCTAGTTCTAGTACACTAATTTGGGGAAACAACACACTTAAAAAAAAAATAAAGAAACATGCTGCTTTGATTTTTTTTGAGAAATAAATAATAAAACACAATGAGAACCATCAGGTGTAGAAATGCAAATAAAAATCGACAAATAAATTTTAAAAAAGCTACTTCTTTTAACCATTTGAAGAATTCAGAATGATGTTGCTGTAGTTGCATTTGTAGTTATTGCTGACTCGATACTTGCGGCTTAAACACAAGTATCGAAAACAAATTTGTCTGAAATCATTGACCCATTTCTAGATATTAATATTCTTAAAGAACTTCAAGTATCATAAAACAACCTTTTGTTATGGTATATATATGTGATGATTTGATTTGAAATCGATTATGATATGTTTTTATATATTTGAGTAACGTGTTCCTATTTTTCATATGCTGGTTATGCATATGTGTCAAGATTGATTGTGCTTTTGACTAGAGTGCGTAACATAGCAGTTAAAAGTGCGCCTAGGTTCCAAGGCGCGACCTTGCGCCTTGAGTGAGCCAAGGCTTGATCTTGTGACTAAAGTGCCACCTCACACATGCATAGGCTCAAGGCGTGATCTTGCTCATTGAGTGCGCCTCGCTGCCTTGACTAATATGGTTCCTATTTGTATTTTAAAAACAAGTTCCCTAAAAAATACATTATACGGTATGTTTATAAACCAATTGCCCATAATAGATAATCTTATATTTTACCAATTTTCATTTCAGTATAATATACGTCATACTATTTGGTGAAAAACTAGTATGAAATCAACTATAGAAGAAACTGGTATATTACATTTACCTATTATGCAGAAACATACTTATATGTGAACACATGTGTTTTTGTTAACTTTTAATTAAGAAACCTTTCATTTAAAATAGTTGAAATGCTTATATGTCTTTATTTGAGTCATTTACAAAGATTCCTATTTTTAAAGAACTATAAATATCATTAAACAACTTTCTATTGTGGTATATTTGTGATGCTTTGATTCGTAATTGATTGTAATATGTTTTTATAAATTTCAATAATGTGTTCCTATATTTTGTATGTTATTAACAACTTTTTGTTAACTTTTTGTTTCTTTCTTATTTTTTAGTGACTAGGAAATTTTTGCAATGAGATTCATAAAATACATGATCGAAGGAAAACATTTCCCAAACCCATTCGATCCACAGGCACATATGACAAGAATTGTATTCAACTTGTACAAGCACTGGTTGAAGAAAATTGAAAAGAATATGGTAAGCGACGATGATTAATATGAGCTTGAGGAGTTAGTATTAGAAGATTGAATGATTATTAGAAGGATTAGATAAATGTAGTGTTACTACTTGACTTAGTATATATCTATGTTGAAAATTCTTTATGATTTGTGATAACATTTTCTAAATGCAAAAAAAGTTTTTAACAAATGTAGATTTTAACAAAAAGTAGATGGACAAATTTGTTTAGCCGAGGTAGCGTTCTAAAGGCATGCGCCTAGGCGCGCCTTTTGTGAGTGCCTCGATGAGCTTGAGGGATCTTTTTTGTGGTTTTAAATTTGCTTTTGCATTGTTCCTGTATTAATACATTTTATACCAAATATGAAAATGATATAAAGTATATTATACTAAAGCTAAAATAACAAAAATAACAATACAAGAATAAAATAAATAGGTTTAATAACATCTTATACCAAAATATTAATAATATATATTATATTATATTATAGCAAAACTATTACAACAATAAAATAAGCAGGTATAATACATATTATACAAAATATAAAAAGGTATAAAGTCTATTATACCAATTCTAGTACACTAATTTGGGGAAACAACACACTTAAAAAAAAGAAACATGTTGCTTTGTTTTATTGAGAAATAAATAAACAACACAATAAGAACCATCATGTGTAGAAATGCAAATAAAAATCAACAAATAAATTTTAAAAAAGCTACTTCTTTTAACCATTTGAAGAATTAAGAATGTTGTTGTTGTAGTTGCATTTGTAGCTATTGCATTTGTAGTTATAGCTGACTCGATACTTGTGGCTTAAAAACAACTATATCTTGCTTTCCCCCTAACATATATATGAAAAATTGAAATATAATGCACCAACTTTGTCTGGAATAGAAAACAAAATCATAATGAACAGGAAAATTAGAGTATTAGAAGAATAAAAGAGTAATAATACATACAATGGAATTAACGAAAAGTGAAATAGAATCAACATCCAGATGAAGAAAGAACAATCACCAAAAGAAATAGAAAGGTAGCTTTAATTATCCACAACTCAACTTGTAACTATAGCAAAAAAGGCATGTGTATTAAACTCTTTTAAATATGTCAACATCCTTATAAAAACAATCTTAACAGAGCATCACTATAAAGATTAAATAATATGGTGAATACTTCTTCATTCATTAATATAAAATTAAAATAATATACATGCTTACCACCTAATGCAGAAACTGAATACACCTAATTCGTCAAATAAGAAAAAAATCAAACATGTCAAGGTGTTTCATGGTCTTAATAGAAGCATAAATAGAATTTTGAAAGTAAAAAGGACAAGCGAAATACCAAGTGAGTCATGCAAATACTTCCTTAACTAAGTCTTTTGACCAAATCAGAGAGAAATGATATATATATACACACACACACACACTCAAGATTTCACATAGTAATTCACCATGTTTATCGTTAATGCAAATAGCTATGATGATAAAAAAAATGGCTACAGCCAAGTGTAATAACTTAACATAAAAATATATGAAATCTAGTGTAGATTATACCAAAATGCAAACACGTGTAATACACATAATACCAGCGAGAAAGAATCACGCATAAAGGAATCTGGTATAATTAACATTATATTAAAATGCAAACTCGTATAATATACGTATATATATTCCAACAACAACACCCCTGAAAATAGCAACATAAACATACTTCTGAACAACAATATGTCACAAGTATCACCATTTTTAATTAAATCAAAAAACTCTGTCCAAATCTACAAAAATGAATGACAACAAAAACATCCATATCTAGAAACAAAATCTTAAAATAGAAACACTTAGAAACATGACATATGGTATAAAACACACTGGATATCAGTATTAGATTAAAAAAGATCAACATGAACAAATACAACAAGAAAACAATAAGTATAATGTATTTTATAAGCAATAAAAACATGTATAATAAATATTATACCAAAACTTAAAATGGTATAAATTCTATTATACCAAATCAATAGGTATAATACATATTATAGCAACTCTAAAACAAATATATAAAGCTTATTATAACAAAGCTAGATAAGAACAAAAACATTACAGAGAAAAAAATAAACCAGTATAATACATTATATACAAAATATAAAAAAGGTATAAAGTCTATTATACTAAAACTTGGCATCAGCAAAATCATTACAACAACAAAACAAAAATGTGTAATACACATTATACAAAAATATTTAATTTCCATGAAATTGAATTTAATGTTTTGATTAATGAATTGAAACTGATGTAGGCTAGTATGTTTGATTTGTGAGCTAGAAAAGTGTCCCTTACTAATTGTAGGATTGGAACTGATATTCATTCAAAATTTCAATTTTACTTTTTTCTATTGAAGAACCTAACTTGAGTAGCTAGAGAAATAGTCATAAAACTCTTTATGTGCTTAAGACATTCCAAAGGAGCATTATTATTTTGGAAGATTATACAAAACTATAACTATAGGTAAAAGTTAGATTTAGATAGTGTTGTACTCAGAGAAACTCTTAACATATTTTTGTTGATTAAGCTTGTTTTTGGATGAATTTTCGAACTCTAACTAGGATTGAAAGGCTTAATCCTTTTTTTCTATTGCTTTGTTGAGGATCTTGTGACTCTCATAATCTCATTTGCACTTCTTATGAGACAAATCTAATTGATTAGTACTAGCATATGCATCCATAATAGATTTCTTTGACACAAAATCTCTTAAGCATATCGTTACATGCATATTCTAAAGCTTCACAATTTCCATACATATTAATCATTAAATTCTAAACTCGTATAACAAAATCGAGATCGGAAAAATCATAAAATATACTCAACTATGAAATTCGAAATAAAAAAAGAATTCACATTATGTTGAAGCTAATTTAACACCTTCACAATAAAACTACATCATTGTTGATCGAAAACACATAATCAATAGAATAAGGAACCTCAAAAAGACATCAAGACAAACCGAAGTACAAAATTTGAACGCAACATTTCCGAGCCTAAAAGCATATTAATATGCAGCGCATGAATCAAAATCACTCAACTAACTACTCAAGAATTCTAAAATAAGTCCAAAGCTAAAAGACAATGAATAACGAAATGGAAAAGATAAACCTTGATTCTATAAATTTCAATTTTGGTTTACAAAAAAGCTCAGCTATATTCAATTAGTGTGGCAACATAATGCATGAGCATCATACATGACAAGACTAGCATAAACCAATGAAACCAACAATCGAATCTGAGAAACCCCTTACATATATAAAACCATAATCAATTATTTTATAAAGCTTGTAACAAAAGAATTTGGAAATGAAAAAAAATGAAATAGAAAAGTAATAGCAGAACATAAGCAATTACCACTTGAAGGCAATGAAAGTAGCAGGATCAACAATAGCCTGCATTCACCATAAGAAGAAGAAGAACAACCAAACAACCTAACCAGAAGATTAGAAGAAGTAATCACAAAGAACAAATTAAGAATTAGAAGAATAAAATAGGAAAAATACTTATAATCAAATCAATGAAAACTAAAACAGAAGTAAGTTCTAAATGAAGAAAGCACAATCGTGATCAGAACAAGAAATCAACCAAATTAACCTTATCGAAAATCAGAGGAAGCAATGATAAGAACAAGAAATCAACCAAAAAACCTAATCGGAAGATCGGAAGAAACAATTAGAAGAAGAAATCATGAATCAAAAGAGAAGAAAATCATAATCGAGATGAAATCACATGAAGACGTAGAGTAGAAGAAAATAGCTCAGCAAGTAAAAGCGAAAGGTAAGGGAAACAATCTCATGTTTATAAATTCATGTATAATTACAATATTGAAAATATAATAAAACAAAAATTATAATAAATGTTGTTTAAGACATAAGTATTATTAAATCTAATTTCCAGTCATTCTTTGCAATTTCCCTTAAATTAAATTCAATGATGATTGATTATTTTTGTAACTGATATAGTGTTAATCTGGACCTAATGCTTAGCCTTTAATTGTTTATGCTCAGTCAGCAATTTATCCCATGGCATAAGTGCTGCTTAGGTTGTTAGTTTTCGTTTCTTTTTTGTTCTTAAAATATGTGTTTAAAACTCAATTCTATTTAAAATCAAAATCAGATGCGAAAACAATAGCTAACCTAATTGGAATTTCAAATTGAAATAAATTACTTGATACAAAGTTAGAAAACTAGAATTATGCAGAGAATTTGATAGTTGCAAAGAGCAGAGACTTGAAGATAGCTAGAAAACTATGATTATGTAGAGAATTTGATAGTTAAATATAGCAGAGACATGAGGAATCTTCGATCTTTTGAGAATCGGGGAGAATCAAAATAAGGAAGAGAGAATATGATGGAGCGAAACGGGCGATGCAAAAAGTGGAAGCAACTGAAACTTGATAAAGCATTGTATACATAGTACGTTGAGTGAAAACTTAAACTTAAAATTGATTATACAATGCAAAGGATAAGTTAGAAAGTATTTTTGTTAATAAATTTTACAAACCTTAAATTTTTTACAATTTCCCCTATTTTTTATACCAAATAAAGTCAAAATATTTTTGAGGGTCTGCCATTTTTTAGATTTATATTTTTGTTAATACGTCATTCTCTTTTCCATTATTAATTATATTTTGGCCAAGTCTTATGTTAATTTCGTCGGCTCTTCAACCATAGCTTCGACAAACCATGACTACGACTACATAGATTCGACAAATTCAGGCGTCACCTCTACTCGAGCTCCGCCTCTAGGCAAGCTCCGGCCCTTTAAGTCCTCCACATTCCTCGATGTCTCACAAGTTCGATCTAAACAATGCCGGTTACCAAAGTTCGACGCTCCAAGAACAAGACTGATGTTCTCCAACGCACCAATTAGGTCTCTCTTCCTCTACTTTCTATTCGATGGAAAAGATTTTGTGCATTTGTTGTTTTGTGACCTAAAATCAAAAAAAGGATTTGAAATTTGGTATTTGATTTTTCATGTCTTTGTATTTGAAATCTATGGCTGCTCATGTTGCTAATAGTAGTGGTTCTTGGAGGTGGATCCTCTACTTTATTAATTTATCAATAAAAACCACATTAATTGGTCTGTCATTCCATTCGTGATTTGGAGGTTCATATGATGCTCATGTCCTTGTCAAGTTTTCAGAATAGCTTGTTGTGTGTCCATACAACACATCTTCTTAAGAAATTTGCGAAAGGTTCGGTAGGGGCAGTGAAGAATTTGCGAAAGGTTCCGTAGGGGTAAAATCTGAGCGTTTCTGGATCATTGTTTCTGCAACTTGTTAGCAATTGTGAGTAATTAATGGGAGGAGTCATGGAAGGTGGAGCTTTATCAATGGAAGGTGGAGCTTTAACTTGGGAATTGGCATTAAAGATTTTATGAGTGATTTTCGTTGAATTTATATAGGTAATTTGCTTTGCTTAGAAAAGCATTTGGTCATCACTTTATTGATGCGAATATTGAAAAATGAAAATTAAAATAGGATATATGCTAGGATTCTTTGTTTCAAATGGTGAGGAAGTTTGTTTAATTACGCCTGCAACATGTTCGATGAAATGCCTGACGTGAAGTAAAGACCTTATACCACTCTTATACAAAGTATTATGCATTTTTTCAAGTCAACCATTTCATTGAACATGTAACATGACTCTTACATAAGGTATAAGGTCTTCATGTCATAGGTTTTCACTAGAAAAGTGAGTTATATTGTAAACAAAAATGAGATACTATTTAATACATTGTACCACTATTATACAATGTATAAGGGCTTTCATATCCATGCCTTAATTTTCATGAGAAATTCAGTACTATTATGAACATAAAGAAGGAAAAATATTATATAAATACAATAATCACACTTATACTATGTATAAGACCTTCATGAAAATGTATTAGAAAATGAGTATTATACCACTATTATACAATATATAAGACTGTGATAAATACATAAAGGGGGAATATACTATATAAATATATTGTACCACTATTATACTATGTATAATAGTTTCCATTCGAGGTTTAAGGTTTTTTTATCAGGATTTTTATGAGAAATTCAGTATTGTTGAAAGACTATATAAACATATTATACCACATTATACCATGTATAAGGCCTTCATTAAAAGGTTGTAAAAAATGGGTATTATACCACTATTCTATCATGTATAACACTGTGATAAATTATTAAAAGGGTGATTATACAATATAAATACATTATACCACTATTATGTGTCATGCTTTTTGTGGGAAACTCAGTACTTTAGTGAACATAGATGAGAAAAAAAGACTACATATATATAATTATATTATACAACTCTTATACCACTTATAACGTTTTTATGAAAAAATAGTAAAAATGGCATTATACCACAATTATACCATGTATAAGATCGCGATACATTATTTTTTTTGAAAAAATCAAAGTGCATGTCATTATAGATAAAATTAAGACGAACAAAATATTTCAAAGCCTCGATTTGAAAAAATTAGCGGTTTGTGAGATATGGACGTTTGAAGTTGTGAAATTCAAATTAAATAAAAGAGAAGATAATTACAATTGTTAACAAGTCGAATTAAAAAAAGGTAAAAGAAAAATATAATCTAATAATATGACAAAGTTAACAATACCTTTTTCTTTCTAAAAGCAATAAAATCTAATTTTTTAGGCATATAGTATAATTACACATATTATTGATATAAATTAATAATTATTTTTTATTATAAATTTTGGATCGTTAATATTAAACAACAACATCGATACAAAATAATGAAACGTCTTAATTAATTTAAAAAATGTTGATTTTTACTATTATGAGAAAAGGATAAACAGTGAAAGAAAAAAAGCATAAGCGGAAAATACTGAAATTGGACAAAGTAATTATAATGAAAAAGAAATAGAATGTAACAATTAGACATAGTCTTAGTGGTACATTCGCAAAGTGAGTGGGCTGATCAAGATTCGAAATTGACACATGCATTTGCTTAAAAAAAGGAAATAAAATGTAAAAAGAAAAAAGTTAAAAATTAGTTATGTTACTTTGTTTTAAAAAAAAAATTAGTTTGTTTTAAAAAAAAAATTAAGCACATGGCATTGTTATGTATCACCCATAAAAATGTTAATTTGTTTTCCTTTCTACTTTAAAAAATTAAATTACTTTGGCTTACATTACATGTACGTAGAATTATTCCTATTGAATATGCGTATGATGACATGGTTTTGACTGAATTTCACATGCAAACTATGTAAGCAGCCATTTCTACAAAAAAAGACAAGCAAATAGAAATTAAATAATAATAATCATATTATAATAACCTTAGATGCTTAAATAGGACTTGTGTCCCAGATACGTACAAAAATGCTGCGTAAGACCATGTGCATCCTTTAAATAGCAGAACATGTTCTAACTGAAAGCAACAGATGAAAGTATTTTTTTTTCATGTTAGCTCCCAAAAAAGGCGCAAAATAACATGGAAGGATAAAGTTGATATTTTAAGCAACCCAGTCTTCTTTGGTGGCTAACAGCAGCAGATAAAGGTTGAGGCTTTGATTTTTGAGAAATGCTTATTGGCCTGAAAATAGAAGACGACATCACAAAAGTATCATCTTTGAATCACATTATTGATAGATAATGGCTTGCGCAGAAAAGGACAAACAATGAATTGCTAGGATTGATTTACCACCGCCTCTAAATGCGGGCTTTTTACTGGGAATGAATGACTGTCTATGTTCAAATTCAAACACAAAAGAACTTCATCACAGCAAATGAAACCGCGCCAAATCAGACGCTTGTGCAATCGACACGTAACTTGCTTCACGTGGCATTGCCGCTTTCAATTATCTACCTGACGTGCCCTTCAATTCATTCTCTTCTTACTCAGCTAATTTCTTTTGGCTTCCAATTCATCTTCCCTTCAATCAAGCAAATTCAAACTCAAACCCAAACCCAAAGAAAAAGATTCTTTCTTTCTTAACTAATTAGAGGGTTTCTTTCCTTCTTCCTAGGAAAAACAGCAAAAGGAGGAAATTTTGAGGCAAAACAAACACATGGCTGGGCTTTCCAAAGAAACCCAGATGTCAATTGAAGCATCTTCCAAGTTTCCTGGTTTCAAGTTCTCTCCGACAGATGTGGAGCTTATCTCTTATTACCTACAGAAGAAGATGGAAGGAGATGAGAAATGCGTAGAGGTCATTTCTGAAGTTGACATTTGCCTACATGAACCTTGGGATTTACCAGGTTCGCAAACTTTCCAATTCCTTCTCTTTGTGTTTCAATTCGGAATAAGTAGTAACATGTTTTCAGTGCAGGAAAATCCGTGGTCCATTCAGAAAACGAATGGTTCTTCTTTGCTGCTAGAGGAAGAAAGTACCCAAAAGGTTCTCAAAGCAGGAGAGCAACCGAGCTTGGATATTGGAAAGCAACCGGTAAAGAAAGGAATGTCAAATCCGGTTCAGTTGTTATTGGAACTAAGAGAACTCTTGTTTTCCATATTGGCCGGGCACCTAAAGGCGAAAGAACTGAATGGATTATGCATGAATATTGTGTGGCTGGAAAATCACAGGTTTTTATTCCTTTCCTTCATTTTCTATTTTGATTCTCAGTTGTTAAAACTTGTTGTGAAGTCATTGTATTGTTTGCAGGACTCTCTTGTTGTTTGCAGGTTGAGGAGGAATTCCGAGTTTCGTCTGAATGACAATGGAAAGAGTACTTCTCAGAATCTAATAATGCCCAATGAAGCAGCAGATTCTTCGAGAAGATATTGTAATAGCAGCAACGATTCGCATTCTATCGAACAGTTGGATTGTGCTTCTGATGAATCTGAACAGAAACTATCAAATGAGCTTCCTCTGCCTCACCGTTTTTCCCAACTTCAGGAGGTCTTCCTATTTGCTTATGTGTATATACAAATCATCAGTTTTTATTTGGTCTTCTCTTGCTTTATATATGTCTGATACTTGTCTTCTTGTTGAGTTTTGTATAAATCCTTTTCTTGCTAGATAACACATGGGATATCTTTGTGCCAAGTACTCGATTTTCTTCGTTAACTTCGTTCATCAACCTAACACATGTTTAGAAAATAGGAATTAGTTTTTACATTGTCCTTTCGATGCAGCCCCCACGTTGAAGGACTATTATATTTTTCCATGTATATGATTGTGTTAGTCAAGTTGAAGAAAAAAGTTACATACTTTACATAGAAGTTAAAACATATAAGTCAGACTCGCAAGTTTGGCAATGGATCATGGAAATAGATTCATATAATAATGTGAACCTTATAGAAATGAGTCTGATTTGTTGTAAAAATTTCAGGATTCTGATAATGGAGATGATTTCTATGCTGATATACTAAATGACGATATAGTTAAATTGGACGAAACTTCGACAAGTCAGCGAAATGCATGGCTGGAAGATGGACTGCCTAATAAGGCTCCGGTGGAATTCTTAATGTCACAGAAAATTCCATCCCAATCAATCATTCCTTCTCAAGGGACAGCAAATCGAAGAATCAAATTGGATACCCAAACTATACAAGACACAGACGAAAAGGGAACGAAATCAGCAAGCTCAGAGAAACCACCGGTTTGTGTGATTGATTTGTTATCAAGAAAGATGCGAAATCACAGGCTGGTATCTGTGATATTCGTTTTCGTGATTTTGGTGATATTGCTGTTTATGTCTATAAAGGGAGGTTCTTTGAAGCATATGAAGAGGATCACATATGCTGACTTGTACAAAACCTCTTAGCTAGGACCCTGCGAGTCTGCCTTCTTTTTCATCAATGATTTCTCTTCACCTGCCTTTTTTCCTTTAATTTCTTTTCTTACTCACTCTTCACTGCTGTAAACTTTGAGGATGAACAATTTGATTGTGTGACTAAATTTTGTGTTGAATTCATTAACTATATTGTACGTACAAAGTATGTAACATATGAAAAGGGTCAAACTTGAATCATGATAAGTGGTCTGGTCTCCATACCAATTCAGTAGCACAATAACAATGCCACCTAATGTTTTGGAATATCATAAATAATTCTTCTCGTCATTTAACAAGAAAGCCATAGTTTGTGAAAACAATTTAGTTTCTCATCAGAAATGACATGCCCTACAGAATAATTTTAGCTTTTAGCTTTTTCCTAGAACCCACCGTTCAATAATTGTGCTATTTGCATTCTGAAACAACCATATGCCGTGATGCTTATAACTCGTATTTTACCGATTTTAACAACAAACACCAATGAACACAGCAAAAATTAAAGCATTCAACATATCTCAGAAAAATACAGAAAGTAAAGTACACAGAGATATATTTTTATGCATTTCCCTCTATGATTGGTATTTCTACCAATCAATCAACGTGAGGTACGTGTGCTCGGAGAAGGAGATAAGCTTTATTAATTGCTCTAAGGCACAAAGGTAGTTCGTTACAGAAGAAGGAGAAATCCCAGAGAAAACCATAAATCCCCAAAGAAAAACTATACAGAATATACAAGCATATAGTTGCAGGGAAAGAAACTAGCCTTTTATAATCTGGAGAATATAACCACCTCAAGAAACACTATTTGATCAAACAAACTAGAGGCAAAATCAGGAATAGATCACAGCCATGCAAATTGCCACAAAACGGAGCAAAAAAGGGAGAGGGAGACTGATATTAAGGCCCATTAAGGGCCCAAATAACATACCTTAGTCCAGAACAAGGTTTAGTCAAAACATACTTCGGCGAAGCTGAAACCGTTTGAGCGTAATAGCGGTACTGAGTCAAGTCCTAGATGAAAGGTCATCAGCATTCTCCTATTCTCATGCCGAAGACATGATGCTGAGGTCATCCCTTCAGCAACACCCTCCGTGTATAAGATGAAACACCCTCGGCATCACCCACGCTGATCAGGCGCACTCCTTATCTCTCCACTGTCGCATTAAATGCAAATCTGAATGGCAGGGATGAATCATTTGATGCTCCGACGACGGAAAAGACCCTCAAGCGGCTTGTCACTTGCGCACAGCTTGCAAACATGCCCCACAGGCCATCATTACATGAATCCCTATAAATAGCAAGACAATCTCTTACTTTTGAGGTAACTGCTACTTTGAGAATACACCCTTACCATCTCTCCCAAATCGCTAACTTTAACATCGGAAGGTCTTCGCCAGAAAAACTTCCGGCCGGAGACTTGTTTTACAGGATTTAGGGGCGTTGAAGATAGTAGACTTCACCTGACGGATACCAAATTGGTGCGGTGAGCGTGGACTTAACCCCGAACAATGACTACTCCCCCAAACAAACCAACAAGACCTCCTTTCACTCCGGGAACCATCCTGTTCTTGGATACCCCGGAGCCCGGAGACAAGGCCGGGATGTCGAACCCAGTTACCACTGTTCCCCCGCTGCGGAGGGAAGCGACTACTGCATCAGGACCAGAGACATTCAAAGATAGAAGAAGGAAAGCCGCAGAACAAGACATGGTGGCAATGCTTGTTAGATAAAGCGACCAACAAAATGCGGCTATGACCCTTATGCAAAATATGATGAACGAAATCTTGCATTCGCGGAAGGAGGAACAAGAATTGCTCCGGAACCTCTGCCAGGAAAGGCAATTAAATAGGTCGGAGACACGACGCCATTGTAAGGCTCCCTGTCAGTAAATAGACAAGACCGCTCACATTATACTTACCGCCGCCTGCGAATGCTGGAAAATGGAGGAACCACCATGACCAAGGGAAAAGCAAAGATGAAGTTCCCAAGGCGGAAAGTAAGGAGATTCGAGGAGGAATCACTCCAACGTGGGAACAGAAGCTCCACACCCAAAACCCACTCGAAGCCGTCTCTAGACAGTAAAGGGAGCTTGGCAGAATCAAGGCGAGAGGCCTCCTCGAAAACTCGGTCGGCTAGGGAGGACTGGGAGGCTGTGATAGCCAAGAAGGTGGATGCGCTCCTGGTGGAGAGGGGGTTAGAGGCTGCCGTACCAGACATTGCCGAGATAGAATTATCCTACTACTCTGGCATACGCGTAGAAAGATTCTCGAAAGGGTTCAAGTAGCCTCGTCTACTCGAGTACTCCGGGGTGGAAGACCCCACCACGCGTGTTCGCTATTTCCGCCAATGCATGGAGGCGGCTGATGCTACAGATGCCATGCTATGCAAGTTATTCCCCACCACCTTGGTGGTACTTGCGACCCACTAGTTTGAAAGCCTCAAGCCTATATCCATAACGGGCTTTGACATGATGGCCAAGAGTTTCGCCTTCTACTTTGTCACATCTATCCCGCCCAGCCGAACTTTCCAAGACTTGCAGATGGTTCGGCAGAGGTCGGATGAGTCCCTCGCTGACTTCGTGGAAAGATTCCAAAAAGTGGCTCTCGAGATTAGGGACTACAACATCGACATAGCCTCAGAAGCATTGGCAAGAAACTGTCAAAGCGCTGACTTGGCAAAGGACATTTCCATAGAGAGACCCACCACTCTGGCGATGCTGATGTAGAAGGCCAGGAAGTGTGTGCATTGGGAAACCCATAAAAGGAACAAAAGTAAATTGAGGCCGCCGTGAGGTAGGAATTGGCAAAACGATGAGACTTCGGGAAATGCAAGCCAGAAAGCCGACAGACCTATCGCCCGAAAATAGCAAGATAAGAGGCGGAGGTTTTCAATGCTAAAAGGAAGGAGGTTTTGATGTGGATCGAGAAAAATGGGGAAGACATCAAATATCCCCCTAAAATGAGATACAAGGGGAAGCCGAGGGCTTACTGTGAGTTCCACAAAAGTGAGGGCCATGACACAGAAGATTGCAAAGAGTTGGCCCGTGAATTAAACAAGAGGGCTGCCGATGGACGGCTGAACCCCTTTCTCCAAAACCCACCGCGAGATAAACAGTGAGATGAAGGGGGGAGACATCCCTGCTAGGACCAACGAGGCTATCAACCGCCTCGCTGCGATGCTGAGGTAGGCTATCAACTGCCTCGCCACGATACAGAGATAGGCTATCAACCACCCCGTCGTAATGCCGAAGAGCCCCCTCCTAGGGGAATGATACATGTGATCGTTGGGGGGACCAACCAGAAAAAGAGGAAGAGAGGGAACACATTTAATTACGATAATATAGACAGAGGGAGTGAGACGTGCTACACCTTCGCTCAGGAGAAGAAGCCTTCGCTGCACAATGATGCCTTGGTGATTGAAATGATGGTGGAAGGATACCAGGTGCGCCGTACACTAGTGGACACGGGCTGCTCAGTTAACGTGATGACCAGAAGAGTGTACGAAGCAATCAGAGGAAACCCCAATCACCTTGCTATCCATCAAGCACCTTTAATTGGGCTAGGTGGACATGCCGTTTGCGTTTACGGTTCGGCAAACTTATCTATATCATTGGGAGGGAATGGCCCCTGGTGGAAGATAAGGGCTGAATTTCTTATCGTAGACATCCCATTAGCATATTACCTAATCCTGGGATGCCCGCTCATCATCAATTCCGAGGGTGTCATTAACCTTCGGTACCTCATACTCCAAATACCTACACACTAAGGAATAGCAACAGCCTGCGAGAATCAACAAGCCGCTCAAGAAACATATCTGATGTCCTTGACGGCCAAGCCTTTATTTGTAGAGGAGGAACCTGACCAGGAATTGGCCATCGAACCTGCGGATGTAATGGTAGCGGTAACCTTGGAAGAAGGGAAAGAAGTTCGCATGTCTGGGGGATTGAAGGAAGAAACTAAGGAAGAAATCCTAGCAGTATTGCGTGAGAAGGTCCAGGCTTTCGCATGGACCTCAGTGGACCTAACAAGTGTCAGCCCTGAAGTTGCGGAGCACAGGCTGAATGTCCTTCCCCAAGCAAAACCAGTCAAGCAAAAACGAAGGAACCATGCACCGGAGAGACAGAAGGCCATAGAGGAGGAGATCTCTTGCCTGCTTGAGGTTGGGCACATCAAAGTAGTCCGGTACCCTGACTGATCACCAACGTGGTACTAATCAAGAAACCGAACAGTAAATTCCGCATGTGCGTAGACTTCACTGACCTAAATAAAGCATGCCCGAAGAACAGCTATCTTCTCCCTAGCATTGACATGTTAGTGAATGCCACTGTGGGTTACACCATTTACTCTATGTTGGACGCAGCATCAGGCTACAATCAGATACCTATGGCCGAAGAGGACAAGGAAAAGACATCGTTCATCATGCATGAAGGGATATATTGCTACAACGTCATGCCCTTCGGTCTCAAAAATGCTGGGCCCACGTATCAATGAATGGTAAACGAGATCTTCGGTGACATGATAGGGAAAGAAGTAGAGCTGTACGTGGACGATATGATTATCAAGGGCAAAGCCGAAACAGAGCATGCCGCAGACATAGCCAAAGTTCTGGCCCTTTTGGAGAAATACGGGCTGAAGCTAAATCCAGAAAAATGTGCCTTCGGTGTAACAGGAGGGAAATTCTTGGAATATTTGGTTTCGCAAAGGGGAATAGAGGCTAATCTTGATAAGATAAAGGTAGTGCTTCAGCTCTAAGAACCCCGAAGCATCAAGGATATCCAGCTTCTTAATGGTAAACTTAAAGCCTTGGACCGTTTCGTTTCTTGTGCGGCACGCCGATGCATCCCATTCTACAAAGCTTTGAAAGTGAAGAAGTTCATATGGGGAGAAGACTGTATCACAGAACTTACTGAGATCAAAGCCTTTTTGGTCTCCCCACCCCTGCTGAGCCACCCAGTTGTCGATATGTCGCTGTACCTTTATCTCAGCACTTCAAAGGAGGCGTTAGGAATGGTGCTCGTCAGAGAAGAGGGGGCGGATCAGTTCCGGGTATACTATGGCAGCCACGCTATGAAATGCGCCAAAGTCAGATACGGCCGAATGGAAAAACTAGCTTTCGGTCTGATAGTGTCTTCTCAGAAATGGTACCACTACTTTCATGCCCACACAATCATAGTACGGATCGATCTACCGCTCAAGAAAGCACTTCAGCTGCTTGAGTCCTCAGGATGCCTCGTGGAGTGGTCCCTCAAACTTGTAGAGTTCGATGTCCGCTTCAAACCAAGGGCGGCAATGAAAGCACAGGTGTTAGCGGACTTCGTGCAAGAAGCTCCGCCATTGAGAGAACCACTAGAGGCGGCACGGCGTATGTTCATAGATGGTAGTTTCAACAGTGCGGTGGCAGGCATTAGAAATTTCATCAAGGGTCCAAAAGGGATAGTGATTCGGCAGGCTGCTAGATTGGAGTTCAAGGCCTCCAACAACGCAGCAGAATATGAAGCACTGATCTTCGGTCTAGAGATTATCAAAGCTATCAAACCCATCAAACCCGACAACATCAACATATTCAATGATTCAAGGCTGATGGTCAAATAGTTCGGCGGTGAATACAAAGCCAAAAGCAAGGCCATGAGGCAATACCTCGCCAGGATCACCTCCCTCATCAAGGAGATACATGGTGAAGGTACCGAAATGTCAGTCAAGCAAATCCCTAGAGCGCTGAACTCCAAAGCAGATAGATTGGCAAAAGGGGCATCGAGCGAAGAGCAGGAGTTTTACTACCCCGTATCCCTCTACGGATCATCACCCCCAGCGTGCCAACAATAGAAGTGCTGCAAACAAAAGAGGAGGATGAATGGTTTACTCCCATCCGCAAATATTTGAAATACAACGAGCTACCAACAGAGGAGTGTACAGCTTAGAAGATAGTGCAGAAATCCTTTCGCTACGTGATGATCGGTGGACAGCTATACCGGAAATCCATCAGCCATCCTTGGCTGAAATGTGTGGGGCACATCAACGCCGATTACATATTGCGCGAGGTTCACAAAGGCCTCTGTAGAGCGCATGAGAAGAAAGATGCAATTGTTTGAAGGGCCAAGCTGCAAGGCTTCTATTGGCAAACAATAGAGCTAGACGCCAAGAATCTGGTCCAATCTTACAAAGCATGCCAAGCCTTCGCAAAAACATCCTCAGCACCAACCGGCCCAAGATCAATAATTCAAGCCACCTGGCCCTTCGCCCTACGGGGTGTAGACTTGGTTGGGCCCTTACCAAGAGTGAAATAGCAAAAACGTTGGGTTATTGTGGCTGTGGATCACTTCACCAAGTGGGTAAAGGCCGAACCCTTGTCAACCATTACACCGAAGCAGGTCACCTCTTTCTTCAGCAAGAACATAATGTCACATTTTAGCATCCCCCATACCATCATAGCAGACAATGGGACACCGTTCAACTACCATGCATTCAAATGTTTTTGCCAACGACTCAAGATACGACTTCGCTTCTCCATCGTTTCCCATCCCTAGACAAACGGGATGACAAAAGTAACTAATTGGACCATCTTGGAAGGAATCAAAACGAGGGTTCATGAGCACTGTTTAACATGGCTAGAAGAGCTCAACAATGTCCTTTGGTCCTACAGAACCACCCCTCGGACCGTAATGGGTGAAACCCCTTTCCTCCTCACATATGGAATGGAAGCAGTGGTCCCCGTTAACATCGGCGCACCCAGCGCAAGGGTGGTAAATTACATTGAAGGGGCCTCAAACGACGACTTGATGAGACACAACTTGGATTCGTTCGAGGAGCGGCGTGAGCAAGCTCTCATCTGCATGACGGAATACAAATGGCGCATCGCCCTCATATGCAACAAGAAGATCAAACCTTGCACATTTCAAAAGGGTTAGTTAGTCCTTCGTAACACAAAGGACTCGCAAGCAATAGAAGGGTGAGGGAAGCTCGGCATCAAATGAGAGGGCCCATTCAAAGTAGTAAAACAAATAGATGGCAGCGCATACAAGTTATCCACTATATGGGGAAAGGTCCTACCTTGCACATGGAATGCAACCTCTTTCCGAAAGTTCTATCTAGGAGCATAATAGCCATAACATCTTGTTTATTTATTTAGAGATCATTTTTGTAAGCATTCAAAGAAATGACAATACAATATCCTTTAAAATTCTTTCATAAAATGTGTAGATGATCACAACTCAACAGCCTGTAGGATCAGATCCCTAGTGATCCCCTCGGCGTTGAATAGTTCATAGGGTCAGATCCCTAGCGATCCCCTCGGCACTCTTATGCTTTGAAATTAAAGCAAGTTAAACAGCCCGCAGGGTCAGATCCCCGAGATCCCCTCGGCGCTCTCACACTTTGAAATTAAAGCAATTTAAAATAGCCCGTAAGGTCAGATCCCCTCG
>CATIWQ010044597.1:0-14173 GCA_949673415.1 Euphorbia schlechtendalii
ATAAAGTATAACTAACAAAATATCAAGAAAAATTTTCAAATTCTTCGATTTTTTAATTTTATTCAATTTTTTTGGATTTTACGGGATTTTTACAAATGCCCCCCCACACTTAAAGAACACAATGTCCTCATTGTGAGACATAATAAAAATCAAAACTAAAAACTAAAAACTAGTCTAAAAATGATTGAAAAATAATAATAGAAAAGTTAAGAAAATACAAAACCCGATCATTGCGAAGGAGAGTCTGGTGGACTAGGAGTGAATTGACAATTCTATTTTCTAAAGAAAGAAAGTAGTTTTCGAAGCATCGACTTATTACTTTTCTTTAGAATTTTCATGTCTCTTTTCATAACTCCAAGTTCCGCTTGGCAATTATCCAACTTTTGTTGCATGCTAGCCTTCCAATCTTCCAGAGCTTCATCGTCTTCTTCTTCTTCTTCTTCTATTTCTGTCATCGATTCTTTTCCTTTGCGATGGCTAACTGATGGATTTGATGGGCCGGCGGAAGAATCTTCTTGAGATAAGTTGAGCTTCTTTGTGCGATTGGAGTAGGAGTAGAAAGAATAAACACCATCATGCTCTTGGAGTAATCCGGTGTTTTTCAAGTAATTTCCATCCTTATATCGAAAAAATTCACCCGGTTGTTGAACATAGGGGAGTTCACCTCTTGCTCCCAAGACTATGGCGGTGATAATTTCAGTAGTTTCGATCTTGCTTCTCATGCTCGTTGAGTTCTTCTTTATCATATCCCAAATTATATCCATGATTTTCGCTTTTTGTTTCATCATAGCACATGAAAGAACATACAAGTCCTTCTTTTGAACTTTAGTATTCTCGACTCGACAAAATACCGAAGTGGAAAGGTATTTATGGAGAAGGAGAATACATTCATCCTTAATGAGTTTATTAGGGGAATTCTTGGGATCGAAAACTCTCTTACCCGATAAATTTGCCCAAACTCGGTTAGGTTGAAATGAGTCCATCATGCTTGAAGAATTTTCAATCTCGAAACCGAACGCGAAATAAACTTCGAAATAGAAAGTATAAATAGAAAGCAAAGAAAAGTTGTAAGGTATGCAAGTGAAAGCTAAAGTTGATCAAACCGTATCCACTCTTTAATGGGAATCGTTAATTCCCGCAATTCCTGCGTCTACTTTGAATTCGGTCTCGGCTCGTACAGAACCTCCGCTAGGATGCTATTCCTTGCGAATATTGAACAAACGAATATTGAAAAATGAAAACTTTTATTGATAAGTGATTTGCAAGTACACTTATATAACAATCGCTTGAATATGTAGAGAAATCTAGTGATCGAAACAAGGAATCGAATCACTTAAACATTTTGTCGCTAACACTTAAGAACGTAGCGAATCTAACTATACACACACACTATATGTAACCCTTTTTTCTCTGCACTTCCTTTATTGCACTGAAGGCATACCACATGAAATTGGTTGGCATTGGAGCCCTATTTATAGAGTTTGAAGGGTTACATCTATCAAAACGAAGAGTCACATCCATTGGTGAAAGATTGTATCTCTTCAATGTGATTGGTTGAGAGGCTTTGATTTAATCCACAATAGATAGGCACCTTTTTCATGATTGGTTGACTCTTGATAAGTGTCTTTTCGTTGGTAGTTGATGGCGGTTGACCATGCTTATCTGGTGGTTGGTAGTTAAGAAGATAATACCAGAAAACCGTCCATGTCATGACCGCGATATGTGATTCACGACCGTGAATCTTTTGTTGGCAGATTTCTATTCTGAAGTGAACAGGTCACGACCGTGAGGTATTGTCGTGATCGTGAATTGATTTTTCTTCAGAAATCTCCTTGTAACTTCACCAATCTTTGACAGCTTCGATCCTAAGCCAAATCTTTAAGTTCCACGCATCTTTTTGCACCTTTTTCACTCTTTTTTCATAGAATTCCACTTTTGATCATTTTACTCCCAAGATTTACCTAGTATCTGCATTTGCATCGAAAACAACTACATACCATGTGAAATCTTTTATATGAAGTATAAAAATGATTAAAACTATAGTGTTTATTGTATAAAATTATCATGATAATAAGTGTAATTATACACTTATCAAGATTAACAATTATTTAACCGACATAGTAAAACGTTGAGTTTTGATTTCAAACAGTTCCAATTCAAGAAAATCATTTGGATAAAGTGGTTTCTATCTTTTAACCGCGAAACTGAATCTCATAGCGTTACTTTAAAATATAAATGGTTTCAAATATTAAGACTTGATTTTCAACTATTAGCCAAATTTCATGATTTTTCTTCACATGGGGTTTAATTCCTATAAGCTGCCTTAGAACATTGAACTGCTCCTCGGCCAAAGGTTTGGTGAACATGTCAGCTCGCTATTCTTCTGAAGGAACATACTCTAGTTTGACATCTCCCCTAACACGTGATCCCTTATCAAGTGATGTCTTATATTGACATGCTTCATCCTTCCATGTTGAACTAGATTCTTTGATAGGTCAATGCGCTTTTGTTATCACATATAACTTATAGAATTTTAACTTTATACAATAATCCTCTAGTTGCTACTTAATTCATAGATGTTGAGCTACATAACATCCTGCCACCATGTACTCAGCTTCAGTTGTACTTAGCATAACAAAAGTTTGTTTATTTCTATACCATGAGACAAGGCCTTATCTAAGGAAATTGCATCCTCTTGTGGGGTTTTTTCCTATCGAGCTTATCTCTGCCATAGTCAACATCTGTGAATACTCTAAGAGTGAATTCTGAGCTGTTGGGATACCAGAGACCTGCATCAAGAGAACCTTGCAAGTACTGGAGAATTCTCTTAACAACTATTAAGTGAGATTCTCAGGGGTCAGCTTGATAGTGTTAGACATGATGTATGCCCTAGAGGCAATTAGGGTGATATATCTTAATGTGTTATAATGAATAAACTGTTTCAGATTATTATTAGTAATAACTAAGGCATCTTTGTTGCTTATCAATGTTATCAATTTATTTATGTATCTCGCTGGTATCATATATGTATAGTATTATATATATGCGTATTGATAAGATAAAGTTCATGACTACTTCATAGCGTAAAAGTGTGAGGACATAGTGGGAGCCATGTGGTGGGAGAACTGCTCATACATGTTACTATAAATAGTCTAAATATCCCTAGT
Organism: Euphorbia schlechtendalii; assembly: GCA_949673415.1. NCBI lineage: Eukaryota > Viridiplantae > Streptophyta > Magnoliopsida > Malpighiales > Euphorbiaceae > Euphorbia > Euphorbia schlechtendalii. Next base: position 3,168 of record CATIWQ010044597.1, read on the forward strand.
CATAGTTTCATTGAGACTAGACATCAATGGAACAGATAGACTAGCATGTGTAGGCTTACTCCTTGGATTAGATCCAAGAAGTTGATCTCATGAGCTGAAGGTCGTACCTTGAGTTAACACAAGAATTTATTCGAGTAATACATTAAAGATTGCTATAAGACCAACACTCGCAAATAACTATATATATGTGTTGGTGTCATGTCTTATTGCAGTAGTAGCCCAAGTATCCTCAGACCTAAGATAGTGATTACTTTTTATAGGAGTTGCTATACTTTGGGTCATACTTATTCATACCCTGATGATCAGGATGATACAGGTGATTATAGATATAGCAATGATCATATGATGGTAAGTCGAGTAGTTAAGATGGGATCCATTGCTTCTGATATAGTGATATAATGAGAGATGTGTCTCAGGGCTCCTTGTTGAAGTGACACTCTCATAAACCTTTGATTAGAGTATAAGATTGATAGAACAGGTTTCTAGTCAATTTTGATGCATAATAGCTAAGTGTTGTTCTTTGTGAACAAGTTTAATTCCAGATAGCTACGGTTATTACATGAGCTAACACTTAATCTGAGCTTAATAAATTGGATTGTACTTAACCTGATGGAAGGGCTGTGTTGTATGGGTTACTACTGCAAAATAGGATCAAGTCACAAGAACGTGACATTCCAAGTATTCGGGATTCATACGCCTTTGCTAGAAAGCCCATTTGATCATCTAGAGCTATTAGGTTCCATGTCGGTCTGAAACATAAAGCTTAAAGATTCCCGAATGGGAAGCCAAGTTTAGGTTAACCTCCAACGGCTCAATACTTTGGGATCCTATGAGGTCACTCACTTTGGGTGTTTACCGGACTAAGTAAAGAGCCTATAGACTGGGTCTATGCTAAAAATATTGATTTGTCAAATTTGTTAGAAGAATTATTAATTGCTTTGACCAAATAATAATTAGAGGAAATTAAAAGAAAGATAGAAAAAAAGTGCACAGAGCGGAGCAAGGGAATTTCCCCCGTTACAAGTGGGCCTCAAATGAACACAGGATGTTCGAAGTGAGGCTAGCGTAGCTGCCCCGGGAGCTGAAAAGCTCGCAGGCTTCTAGTGCGAGAGGAAAGTCCCCGTGCGCTAGTGAGGTGTAATCTCGCAAGTGCTATGCCAGGTAGAGCTTACGCGGGCCTGCCATGAAAGCCCACTTGCACGTAGCGCATGGGCTGTGTGTAAGTCCACTAGGTTAGGCTTGCGGGAAGGTTCGCAAGCCCATGCTTGTAGCACAAGGTAAGCCCACTAGGCCTTGCCTTGTTTTAAGAGACCTTGGGTTAGCTCGCAAGTCCAAATGTCCCATATGGCTAACCTGCTTGTAGGATGGGAATATTCCCATCCGATATTGAGTTTTAGGGGGATTCTAACACTCCCACTTTTCCCTATATATAGGTGTACATTCTCTTTATTTTACACACACTTTAGCTCAGCTTTTCTCTATGAGTTTAACATCTCCTACTTTGTTAGTTGTGCAAGATCTTTCACAAGTTTTTCCAAACAACGAATAATTTCTTTAGAAGGCACTTTCAATTCGAAGAGAGCCTTCTCAATTTATATTTTTGGGTTGGTCTTCGAGCGATCTAGCAGTTGCTGTCTACTAACAGGTTCTACCTCTACGAGGTTTTGGTCGGTGAATATCCTTGTGGATCAATCATAGAGGCTATCCTAGTTTAGAGGCTCGTGTTAATGAAGTTCTACCAAATTGCTCTAAGGGACTGCCGCAACCAAAAGAGGAAAAGAAGCATGCATTAACTGGTAATGTTCTAAACTTAGATGCTAGGTTTCTTTTATAAGTTTTATAAACCTATCAATATCTATAGAATGTTTTAACTTAGATTATATCAATTTTGGCATACTTAGGAGATCCTTTAGGTTAAATTTAAGTTTTGAAATTTCGTCTTACTATGTTGCATGTTCAATAACTATCTTAATTAAACAGCAGTGATACAAGAGTCTGCCTTATGCTATGCATGATTGATTACAATATGTTAAAATGATATTTTCTATGAATTGATTAAAGTATGCTATGCATGAATTAGGTTTCAATTCTTGTTATAGAAAATTGTGTGATAACTAGATTAAGGTTTTGCTCAAACTTAGTCTAGGTGATTATCATATAAATTTGCAATGTTTTACCACACGTGTAAATGCTTTAATTGAGGGTCATCCCATACTTCACTCAATTATAAAACGAAATCTTTAAATCATATTTTTTCCATGGTACAATGAATCGAAGTGCTCGTGGTTATTTTGGCAATGATTGGACTTGGCTGCTCATTCACTTTGAGGGGGCTTCTCCTACCTAGAAATCTCCATCGGTATTAGATTTAAAAGTACCAAAGGGACTTTTTTGACTTAGTCGATTTCTAGTATGGGAATTAGATTACGCATATGATTTTACAAACATTGTTTAAATTTTTAAATTAAAACTTATAGACATAGATGAAATAACTTAAATATGGACCTTTTTTGTTTTGCATTTTATGTGGAGTCTTGGCATAACGGAATGATTATGGCATACCAGTCCTGAGCATGTTCCCTTAGAGTTAATAATTCCAAATAGCCTGGAACTATTATTTTCATAATCATATGCATCGTATAAGACCTAGACTAGGGCGAGACCAGAGGTAATAATAAAATGCCCATAAAAGTATTACGGCAATATATATTCTTCCCATCATAAGTTGTGATACGAACCTTATTAACCGATGTAAGCACATGTACAACATGCCTTCCCTTAACATGTGTTTGGTCATGAGACTAGATGGGTTTAATGCCTTAACCTAAATGGGTTAGTTATCCATATCATTGGAGCTAATGCCAGATTGGAGACATTTGAAGAGTCATACAATTAGGTATGCAAGTCTCGAGAAAGAGAACTCAAATGGATTAGCAATTGCATGAGATGCAATTGGATGGGTTACAACCATGGTTATCTTGTTATGGCTTGACCTGCTATAGCGAGGGTCATGATGAGTAGCTATGGATGCTACCTACTAAGGAAAATTGGTTGAACCAAATTTCTCGAATTTAAATAGAAGGGGCTATTTGAATGTCAAGAAAATAGTAAGAATTATGTGTTTAATTAAAGACCTTATATTAAATGCATGTACATATACTAACGTTTACACAAATTCTATTTTATATCTAAGTTGAATATGACCACTAATGAAAATACTCGCATTGACATTGGTCCTCTTGTTAAAATAAAATATGACGTTTATAACTTCAATGAGTGGTTTGAGACTTTTAGAGAAGTTATTCAAAACTACTACCTGGATTGTGTTTTGACTGATCCTAGTCCCTAACATCTTGGCATGAATGCTTTTGCATGTGAGATGAATGATTATGAGGAGTACAAGGGAAACTGTGAGTTTGTCGTAAAACTCATGTTAGACCACATGCTCTCAAAGTATGCATTAGTGTATAAAGGGTTAGATCTCGCAACCATGATTCATCATTTCAAATCAGTGGAAAGTTTAGAAGATGAACTGTTCCATAATAGATTGCGAGGAGACACCTCAGTAGTAGAGTTGGTTATGAACATTTATGACAACTCGGAGAAATTAAGAGAGTTGGGAGTTGAGTATAGTGAGCAGTCTTTGAGGGAAATGATATTGAGGGTATTACCCAATAAATATTATTCTTTCAAGAAGATGCTCAAGGAGTGTTATCCCAACTGTACCTTGACCCAACTTATGGACTTTCTCGAGATTTATGAATTTGAGTTTAGAAATAAACTCAAAGAGCAAGCAAGTGCTGAGGACCTTAAGTTAAAGAAATTGAAAGGTTTAAAAGTCAAAAGAAAGCTCATGAGGAAGTTAGAATTGAAGAGGGGAAATGTTTCTCTTGAAACAAACTCATTAGATGATGATAGTTTTGGCTCGAATATTTGGAGGTATGTTCATACTAGAGAGTTTCTCTATAGTTCCCTATGAGTCTACTTGGTTATTAGATACTGGTTGTCGTACTCATATCTATAATTCTGCGTAGGGATTGAGGAATAGAAGGAGGCTTGAAAATAGGGAAATGGACCTAAGAGTTGGAAATGGAGCACGAGTTGCTCCAATAGCTGTAGGAACATATAGCCTTCATTCCTAGTGGCCTAGTTTTTTTTTGAACAATTGCTATTATATTCCTGTTGTCACTAAGAATATTATTTCTATTGTACGTTTAGCAATAGAGGGATTTGAAATTTTATTTTATAATAAAAAATGTCAAATTCAACACAATATTGTTCTTTATGCTTGTGGAATATATGTTGATGGAATTTATGTTCTAGATACTACAACTGAAATTCTGAATATGAACATTGTTAAGAGATCGAGATTGGATAATTAGAAATCCTCATACTTATGGCATTGTTGTGTAGGCCATATAAATGAGAATCGCTTAACTAAGTTACACAAATGGGGAGACTTGGGCCCAATGAAATGGTAATCCTATGGTGAGTGCGAACCTTGTTTAAAGGGGAAGATGACTAAGAAACCTTTCAAAGGAAAGGGACATTGTGCCACTAATACTTTGGAAATAATATATTCTGATGTATGTGGTCCAATGAGTTTTAAGACACATGAGGGTTTCGTCTACTTCATAACCTTTATCGACGATTACTCGCGATATGGTTATTTATACCTTATGAGGCACAAGTTTGAGAGTTTTGAGAAATTTAAGGAGTTCAAAACCGAAGTAGAGAAACAACCTAGGAAAAGTATCCAGACCCTTTGATCTGATCGAGGTGGTGAATACTTAAGCTAAGAGTTTCAGGACTATATAAGGGATAATGGTATTTTATCCCAGTGGACACCTCTTTATACAGCCCAACACAATGGAGTGTTAGAAAGGAGAAATCAAACCCTACTTGATATGGTTAAGTCCATGATGAGCCAAGAAGAACACAATAGATCCTTTTGGGGTTATACACTTGAGAGCATAGTTTTTATTCTAAACAAAGTGCCCTCTAAATTAGTCGATCAAACTCTATACGAATTATGGAATGGTAAGAAACCTGCTCTTTCTCACTTGAGAGTTTGGGGATGTCCTACTTACGTAAAGAGGATGAGTTCAGATAAGTTGGGTGCTAAGGTTGATAGGTGTCTGTTTGTTGGTTACCCTAAGGAGACTATAGTGTATACCTTATTTAATCCCAAGGAATAAAAAGTCATTCTTTCCAGAAATGCTCAATTCCTTGAGAAGGAGCATATACTTGCGAAAGCTAGTGAGAGCAATCTTGAGTTAGGCACTCAAGAAGGTCAATAGATAATTAACTGACTATACCCACACTTGCTACATAAGATAATATAAGCATGGAACATCCTTCTATAATACTGACATTGTGTAGGTCAGGCCGGGCTCCAATCACTCTTGAGTGATATGGGTTTCTCATCAGTGATGATAAACATCTCTTCCTTATGGAAGATGATGAGCCCAGGACTTACAAGGAGGCAATGGAAGGCTTAGAACAATAGGTCAGAGATGGACTCCATGTACGAAAATCAAGTCTTGAGCTTTATTGATGCTCCAAGTGGGATTAGGCCCATAGGATGCAAGTGGGTTTTCAAGAAGAAAGCAGACATGGATTGTAACTGATCGCAAGATTTTGACTTTACTAATTCTAAGGGCTTATATTATGTAATGAGGCCAAAAACCTTGTTCCCCACTTCTCTGCCGATAAGATAAAAGTTCAAAATACGAACTGGTGTTGTCAATACTGCTTATCAAAATAGAAAAATGGTGACCACTGCAAGTATACAGTTTCGATGTGGTTTTAAAAGATATCGATCCCACAGGAAAGGAATTCGGTTTAAAAGACCAACTAGAGTTACGGGGTAAGAAAAAATAGGTAATTTTTGTTGGAGGGTTCGATGATAGGTAGATGAATAGATAGATGTATGAACAGACTAGAGAAGATGTAAAATATATAGATATTCCCTAAGAACAAGTTTAGCAGAGCAAAACATGCAAAATCATCAAGAATATTTCATACACTAGATAACTTCAACAAATAAGATTTTAGAAGCCCTAATATTCAATAAATCACCATAGAGCAACACATGAGATGAATTTTCTAAGTCTAGGGTAAACGAATTATAATACTTATAAGAACCTGGATAACTATAATACTATGCTTAGTACGGGTCACTCTCATATAGCCATATTTAGCAAGTTACCATTTCAAAAATGTTGGCTCACTAAACAGCGTTATAATCACAGATCCAGTGATTATACACAATCTTGTTAACCTCGAAATCACTCTTAAAGTTATCTCGAAAGCATATAACTTGATTAATATAAATGACACAAGATGAAATACTCGTTATGACACATAGACATATCATAAACTTTGAAATAGAAAGTATAAGTAGAAAACAATGTAAAGTAGTAAGGTATGCAAGTAAAAGCTAAAGTTGATCAAACCGTATCCACTCTTTAATGGGAGTTGTCAATTCCTACAATTCCTGTGTCTACTTTGAATTCAGTCACGACTCATAGAACCTTCGCTAGGATGCTATTCTTTGTGAATATCGAATAAAAGAATGTTGAAGAATGAAAACTTTTATTGATAAGTGCTTTGCAATTACACTCGTACAATAAATGCTCGAATTTGTGTAGAAATATAGTGATTGAAATAAGAATCGAATCACTTATACATTTTTCTCGCTAAGACTTTAAACGTAGCAAAATCTGGATATTTTCACTCTCTATCTATACATACACACTGCTATACATTGCCCACATAATGCATGTCCTATGAAATTGGCTGATTGAATCCTCTATTTATAGAGTGTGAAAGGTTGAGTCTATCCAAATGAAGAGTTGTGTCCATTGGCGAAGAGTTACATCACTTCATTGTGATTGGATGCAAAGTCTTATCTTTGTCCACAATGGAAAGACACCTTTTCATGATTGGTTAACTTTCAAAGGGTGTCATTTCGATTGGTAATTGATGGCGGTTGATGGCAGTTGATTGTTGTTATTTGGCGGTTGGTAGTTGAAAAGAGATAACCATTAGCCATCACAAGTCATGACCGCGAATCACTTGTCACGATCGTTAACATTGGTTGGCAGTTTTCTGTTTAAGAAGAGTGATAAGTCATGACCGCAAATAGGTGTCACGATCGTGAAATGCTATTTCTTCATGACTATTCTTTGCAACTTTGCCGATCTTTGACAACATCGATCCTAAGCCAAATCATTGTGTTCTATGCATCATTTTGCACCTTTTTCACTCTTTTTCCATAGAATTCCACTTTTTTCATTTTACTTCCAAGATTTACCTAGTTTCTGTATTTGCATCAAAAACATCTATATACAACGTGAAATCTTTTATATGAAGTATAAAATGAAACAAAACCATATCGTTTTATAAGTTATAATATCATGATAATAAGTGCAATTATACACTTATTAGTAATATAGTTACCTATAAAGCAAGGCTAGTTGCAAAAGGTTATAGTAAAAAAGAAGGCATTGACTATGATGAAACATTTTCACCGGTGGCCATGCTGAAGTCCATTATGCTACTCCTTGCCATCTCCGCTCATTAAGATTATGAGATTTGGCAGAAGGATGTAAAAACAACATCCATTAATGGGAATCTGGATAGAGATGTGTATATGGCATAGCCCGAGGGTTTTACATCCAAGTTGTAGAAGTCCATTTATGGACTTAAGCAAGTATGAAGGAGTTGGAATATAAGGTTTGACGACATAATCTGAGAAATTATTTTTGTGTTAAACGCTAATGAGCCCTATGTATATAAGAAGGCTAGTGAGAGTGCGGTCGTTTTCATTGTATTATATGTCGATGACATATTATTGATAGGAAACGATATTCCTTTTCTTCAAATAGTTAAATCATGTTTGTTAAAGAAGTTATCCATGAAAGACCTCGGAGAAGCATCTTTTATACTTGGTATAAAGATCTACCGAGATAGATCCAAAAGGCTAATATGTCTTTTGCAAATTACATACATAGATAAGGTTATGACTAGATTTAACCTTGAGCAGTCAAGAAAGGGTTATTTGCCAATGTCTCACGAGATTAACCTTTCTAAATCTGAGTGTCCGAGAACACAAAAGGAGAGACTGCGCATAAATGGAATACCCTATTTCTCAGCTATAGGATACATCATGTATGTTATGGTATGCACTCAGCTTGACATCTCACATGCGTTGAGTGTCATGAGCAGATTTCAATTTGACCCAGGTGAGAAGCACTAGATGGCTGTTAAAATATCCTTAAGTACTTACATAGGATTAAGGATATGTTTTTAGTATATGAAGAATGTGATCTCTCTTTGGAGGGATACACTGACGTGAGTTTTCAGTCCGACAAGGACGATTACAAGTCCTAGTTAGGGTATGTGTTTATGCTAAACAGAGGGGTAGTTATCTGGAAAATTTTCAAACAAGATATGATTGCCGATTCAACCACAAAATCTGAGTATATAGTTACTTCAGACGCGGCTAAGCAAGTTGTCTGGCTTAAGGAATTTATTGGTGATCTCGGTATGGTGTTGAGCATTGTGAATTTGATAGTCGTATATTACGATAACAATGGGACTATTGCTCAGGCAAAGGAACCACTATCTCGTCAAAGAAACGGACATGTACTCAGAAAGTACCATCTCATTCAGGATAATAGCTAGGAAAGATATAGATTTAGAATACATCACAATGGATCAAAATCTAGCAGATGGGCTAACTAAGTCATTGACTCAAGTTAAACATGACCAGCATGTTAACGAGTATGGAATGAAGTACATGGGTAATTGGCTTTAGTGCAAGTGGGAGATTGTTAGACACGATGTATGCTCTAGAGGCAATTAGGGTGATATGTCTTAATTAGTTATAATGTACAAACGATTTCAGATTATTATTAATAATAATTAAGACATCTTTGTTGCTTATTCGTGTTTTCAATTTATTTATGTATCTTGATGGTATCATATATGTATAGTATTATATATATCCGCATTGATTAGATAAAGTCCGTGACTACTTCATAGCGTAAAAGTGTGAGGACATAATGGGAGCTATGTGGTGTGAGAACTGCGTACATACGTGTTACTATGAATAGTCTAAATGTCATAAGTCATATTTTCATTGAGACTAACATCAATGGAACGGAAAGACTATCATGTGTAGGCTTTACTCCTTGGATTAGATCCAAGTAGCCAATCTCACGAGCTGAAGTTGCTACCTTGAGTTAACACATATATGTATTCGGGTAATACATTAGAGACCGCTATAAGACAGACACTTGGAAATAACTATATCAATGTGTTTGTGTAATGTCTTATTGTAGTAGCAGTACAAGTATCCTCAGACCTGAGATACTAGTTACCTTATAGGCTTATATAGGAGTTGCTATACTTTGGATCATACTTATACATACCCTGGCAATCAGGATTATACGGGTGATTATGGGTATAGTGATGATCATATGTTGGTAAGCCGAGTAGTCAAGATGGGATCCATTGCACTTGATATAGATATAATGAGAGATGTACCTTAGGGCCCCTTGTTGAAGTGACACACTCATAAACCTTTGATCAGTGTAAATGACTGATAGAACAAGTTTCTAGTCAATTTTGATACTTGATGGCTGAGTGGTGTTCTTCATGAACAAGTCTAATTCTAGGATAACCATGCTATTACATGAGCTTACACTTAATCCGAGCTTAATAAACTAGATGGTACTTAACCTGATGGAAGGAGTGTATTTTATTGGTTACTACTATAGAACAGATCTAGTCACAAGCACATGACGTTCGAAGTATCGGGGGATTATACGCCTTTGCTAGAAAGCCCATTTTATCATCTACAGCTATCGGGTCCCATATCGGTTTGGAACACTAAGCCTAAAGGTTCCCAAATGAGGAGCCAAGTTTAGGTTAACCTCTAGCAACTCAATACTTTGGGATCCTATGAGTTCACACACTTTCGATCTTTACCAGACTAAGTAAAGAACTGATAGATTGGGTCTATGCCAAAAATATTTGTTTGTCGAATTCGTTAGAAGAATTATTAATTGGTTGTATCAAATTAATAATTAAATGAAATAAAGAGAAAAATAGGAAAAAATGCATAGAGTGGAGCAAGGGAATTTTTCCCGTTGCGATTGGGCCCCAAACGAACACATGATGTTCAAAGTGGGGCCTTTGCAATAGCTCACAGGTAAAGCCCACGCACGCTAGTAGACTGCAGGCCTGCAAGCACTACCTAAGGTAGTGCTTACGCACGGGCTGCGCGCACGCCCTTAAGTCCATGCTTGCGGCACAAAGCAAGCCCGCTAGCACTTGCCTTGTGTTAAGAGGCCGCTGTTCGCCACTTTTCTACTGATAAGTTTAATCTAATACGGTTCCAAAATCTCGTGAACTGTTGGCTTTCAACTGCGCCAAAAACTTGTTCACATATATAAAATGTAGGTGTTGTCAATACCCCTTACCACATAGAAAAATGATGATCACTGCAAGTATACAATTGCGATGTAGTTTTAAAAGATATCGAACCCACAGGGAAGGAACTCAGTCTAAAGATAAATAGGGAAGCGTAAAAGTATATAAAAATAGATTAGAGATTTTTATGGATAGGCAGATTAGAATGGAAAGTTTAGTAAATATAGATGTGATAAATTAGAGAATCTAAATATATAGATTTTCACTACGAACAAGTATAGCAGAGAAAACATGCAAGTTCAACAAAGATGTTACGACACACTAGATTATCTAACAGATTCGGTTCAAGATATTTAGATGTTCAATTATTCACTGTAGAGCAACACATGAAATAACTTTTCTAAGTCTGGTGTAAACGAAACAAGACAATTATGAAAACCTAGACAACATCAATACTATGCTTAGTACGGGTCGCTCTCACATAGCCACATTTAGCAAGTTACCATTCCAAAAATGTTGGCTCACTAAACAGCGTTATATCACAGATCTAGTGATTATATACG
>CATIWQ010044611.1:0-46025 GCA_949673415.1 Euphorbia schlechtendalii
TACCAATACAGAAGTTCCTTCCTTCTATATCTAAGGCTCTGAGCTTCGTCTCTATTAAGTACCCTTCTTACTAGAACTTCGCTCCCTTACACTGTCTTACCCTCAGCTTAGTGTTAAGTTACAACAATTTAATGAAAGTGATCCTTTTTGTACTTCTAGACAATGTTTCAGTCAGTTCAATTTACAAACAGATGGGATTTGAATGTTTGCTATGAAAAGGTTGTAAGAAGATTGAGATTTGTTTTTGCTTGTATGCTTGAATTAGAATTCGGCAACCTTTTCAAATGTAGGAAACTTTCTTTTTATAGAGGGAAAGAAAGTTTCCGTTGATATTAGGACCGTTGAAAGAAATGTAGTCGTTGATTTCCAACTTTGTTCCCGTTAATTTTCCGTTAGAGAGCTCATCAAATTCTGATATGCACTTTGCTGTATTTGGTTGATCTTGTGGGTCCACTTTGTACTTGCAGATATGTTAGCGTAGTATGTAAGATCTGTTCCTGAATTTGCAGCAATCTTTGTTTTGTAGTAGACGTCAGCCTAAGGCGCGCGGCGGCATTAAATGCTAAATCAGTGGTCTTGACTTTTTGACGCTAATGAATTAGAGTTGATCTTTTTTAGTTCTCAGAGGGACTTTTTCAACCATCTGAGGTTTGAGTGATCGTCTAATATTTACCTAATTCCATCTCTGAAATTTATGACCTATGGGACTTTATATTTCCTCTGATGACTTCATGTTCTCCAGATGAGGCTTCATTCTGAGGCTTTCTTCTGAACTCAGAACTTACAAAACTTATTATCCTTCGAAAACCAATAGTTACAATGTAACGCTCACCGGCGCATGGGATGCACGCGTTAGCTCGTGGATTCCCGCCAAAGGGCGTGTGTAAGCCACGCGCTGCCTTGCTGGCGGAATACGATGACCGGATTTTAGTAGTTCAACTAGTTTCGCGTTTCGAATCCGTTGGCGCGGTCCATTTTACGGAATAATAAACAGAAATTTTACGCTTACTGAAAACAATGGTAAAAAAATTTTCGGCGAAAACACATAATTTCTGGGTAAACCCAAATTCAATTTGATTCTGAACATTTGTAATCACTAAAATGACGGAAAAATAACAGAAACGTGACCAGAACATCGGTATGTGACAAAAAAAGCTCCAAAACAATGAATTTTCTCCATTTTCACACTTTTTCAGTTAATTTTAAACAAAATCACGAAAAACGAAATCCGGAACCTATTTTCTAGAAATTCCAAAATATCTAAGAACACGGTATCATCGGAAAAATAATCCTGCTCATAATACCTATGAAGGAAAATGTAAATAGAAACAGATTCGAATTCTAACCTTTTTTCGTATGTGCAAGATTGAAGAACGTCGCATCGACTGTCAAGTCGAATCTATCTTACGTTATGTTGGAGTATAGATGTATATTCACAATTTGTGCAACGACGAAGATCGATAATGATCAATTTGCGATGTTTTTATCACGAAACGAAAATCTGAGAGAGAAAATGAAAAAAATGAAAAATGAACACTTTTTCATTATACACGTTCAGTTTAATTAATTACAATAAAATCCCTAAATTTTTTTACTATTTACAATTAAATACAATTTTATAATTTTTCAATTTAATTCAAATAACTAATTTGGATCGGATCCTTTCACCCGAGTGTCCCGTTCACAGACAGGTCGGGTATTTCCAACAAATATTTGTAACATTAATAAATCATAGTAATACTGAATATTAATACTATTAAAATATTATGAGTAATAGTTATTATTGATAATTATCAGTAAATATAATTAATTTTAATAAACACTTGGTTTTTCATAATCTAAACAAAAAATACTGCATTCATTTTCTACAATATATTTAAACGCATTAAGAAATATTCCTTTCATTTTCTTTTCTGTTTCTGAATCGTTGGCTTATTTCAACCAAATGCATTCTTAAATAGTTAAGTTTCATGTGATGGACGACAACTTTGCTATCCAATTGCCAAAATAATGGAGTCATTAACACTATACATGAGCACAATTAGAATAGTCATGATCTGAACCTGTTGTTGGCCGATTAATGTATGATAAGTACTTTTTTTTATATAATATGTATGATATGTACTCAGTTTGTGGTATTACTCAATGTTTTAAAAGATGCTAGGCGTTAGTTGGACGATTAAAACTTCCTGGAGGTCTAGGTGAGGACAGTGGCGGAGCCAAACCCCCGAAAGAGGGTGGGTGAAATTTTGTTAGAAAAAAATTTCAAATAAACTCTTCATTCTTTTATCATTGCAATTTTAAAAAATATCGAGCATTGTACATTAGATAACTTGATCAGGTATTGCAAGAAAATAGGCCAACCTGCATAAATGCATATTTGATCTTTGTGTATATAAATTAAGATAAAATAAAGATTACAATTTTTTTTAGAAATAAGGTGATATTAAGCAAAATTTTATTAACAAAAGAGTGTATTATATTAATTAAATGAAACATGAACCAAAATGAATTAAATCAACTAAGATTTTCTCTCTTAAGTTTCCATATAAGATCTTATTAAGTTCAAATCTACTCACATTTTATTTTGTATATTCATTTTTTTTACTGAATAAGTATTTAGAATAATCTAAAAATCATCTCAAATAATAATATATATCATTATGTTAATTTTCATATATTATATATTCTAAATTATATCTAAAATTTAGTTTTTTTAATAACGTAATAATATGGAATTTTTTTAAAAACAGTGTTTACATCTAAATTTAGTTGTTCAATTAAGTCATTAACTATTACAATGTTGACATGATACTTAATTAATGTATTATAATTTAAAATTTGATGACATGCCAATTATAAAGTCGCAAGTATTAATTTAGCAAAGGTGATTAAAAGAATTAACAGTGCTTGGCTTTGTAATTAATACGTAAAATCACGATAATCTGTGAAATCAAAACAGTCCAAAAATAAGAAAACAAAGAGTCCCAAAGAAATTAGTCAAATTGTTGTTCACTTCTTCCCCACTTCATAGTTCATATGAGCAAAAAAAAGAAGCCATTGACGGTGAAATTAAACTCATTCATCAATCCCTAATAAACTTTCAAGGTCAGTCACTCCTTTTAGTTTCACTTCTTGACAATGACGGTGCCAGAATCTCAAAAAGGGTGTGACATTCCGGCTATTGATTGTCGATCGACGATAGTTACGGTCAATAAATAAATTCAATCAGATGAAAAATAAATATTTACGTTTATAATTCAATTATAAAAAAACTAATTTCAGTAAATTTCAATAACTTCGATAGTAAAAAGAAAATTACTCCTTTGGTGATATATATTTAAGATAATAAATAGAGAGTAAGTAAACAAAATTTTGGAATTAATAAAATATCTAACCGTACTTAATGAAAAAGATATATTAAATATTAAAAACTCAAATAAGAAAGTAAAAGTTATGTAAATGGTGGATCCGCACAAAAAAGTTCAAAGATAAATAATCCTTTATTCTTCATCTTTATCCCCTCCTTTCAGCCATTGTTAGTCGGTACTCCAATGTCAAACCTCCGAATGGGGTGGGACTGCATAGTTGGCGATTGATGATCACAAATTCTAACCTATAAATAAAATTAATCCTATAAATAAAAATGTTATAATTACAATTTAATTGTATGAAATTTAAATGCAGTAGTGGTACTAATAATGATAATAATTTTACTTATAATAGAGTATAAAATAACTAGCTGTCTAGAAATATTTTTTTCGCTAATAGAATGAGGTAAATTACTGTAACACAATGAAATAAAAAAATATATTAATGACATTTGTTTATTAATAGTATTTGTATTAATAAAAGTTTTTATACATAAATGTTTTTCATTTTTAAATATTTGAAAAAAAAAGAAAAAACTAGCAGGACGTAAGAGTTTTACCTTAAAATACATCCCGTTACGCTGGGCCCACATTTAAAATCTTCTCTCCAATTCATTTTCTCTCTCTTATATTTCAACACCATTTTTTCCGGTAATACTACCCATATATGAGTCTTGAACTGAAATTAAGGGGAGCTTTACGCTTCCCATAGGCTGCGGTAGGGCTAGAACACCTCCCCGCCCCTCCCTACCGCCGCCCCTGTTAGTCGGAGTTCTCTCCACACCGTCTCCATCCTTGACTTCTCCAATATATTATCTTTCTCACCTCCTTTCCATCTCAAAAATTTATGTACACAGGGGAGGCGGATTTGAATTAATTTTCTGCAATAGATATGGTTAATCAATGGGTGTATGTAATTTTTCCGAGAGCCAGGGGAGGCGGCCACCGCCTTCTAGGATTAATCGGGATACAGATGGGAACTAGATGGATTAATATTTTAAATTATCTAATATTTATTTATGAATAAGATTAATAAATTTAATTACAATATACATTTTTATATTAAAAAAATAAAAGCTCATGGGTTTTGATGACGTTTTTCTAAGTTTTGGCAACACTAATCTAGGTTTTAGCTACATTTTTATGCTCTTCGATAATATTTTTCTGAATTTTAGCAACACTTTTATCTTCATCTTCGTCCGATTATATAAAATTGTATATAACATTTAGATTTCATTAATATGGATGTTAAATTTTGGTTGTTATTACAAATTGTTCTGTATTTTTTTTAATAAATTATAAAATTAATATTTTTTATTAATTAAAATAATTATATTTATTTTTTTAAGCTCGCCACCATGTTTGAGATTTAATTACTTATAGACCGTGATGTAGCTCGACTTTTAATATTTTATATGTTGAACCGAACCTGGATTACTAAATTTTCACTTAAGCCCGGTTCATACCATGATTTTGTCATTACCACGATGCACATTTTGACGGCAAATCAAACACAGTTATTAGGAAATCACATAAATGCACTAGTAGTACTATTTGGAGAAGGCATGTTCTTGCCACGGAAATAAAGCGTTCTAGTTGTGTATCCACCTCAGATTCAGAATTGAATTTTAACAACCTTTTTTCTATAAATTACACCATAATGCAGATTTTTTTCCTTTTAGATGATTAAAGAACTAAGGTTTACAAGATTTAAAATGATTGAATCTTTTGTAGAGAAAATTTGCTTGAGAGGTTATAAAATTTTAACTAACTACTTGGTTTTGGTCTAGTGACCACCATCCTTGAAAAATTTAAGAAGTGTGATTCAAACTTCATAATCAACAAAATTGATAAAAAATGTTACCTTATTTCTAAAAAAAGGACGAAACAGTCATTTGGGATAGTAATTATATCAGCTAATAGAATGAAATACATTATTTTTGTCCAGTGTTTTTTGAAAAATAAGAAATAAAATATTAAGAAGTTTAATATTGCATTATATCAAAATTATTACTATAATTAAGCTGCTCTGGTCTTGAAACAATTGTGTTTGAGTGTCGCCTTGAATCCTTCAAGGATTCACTCTCCGTGACTCCATGTGGACGAAAAATTTAAAAATCTAAGTATAACATATAAGAAGTTTAGTTTGAGATAAGTTTAGTATGAAATATATAAATCTAAACATATATTTTGAAAATGACATTCCAGATAAGAAGCAAAATTTTATACCAAAATCACGTTAGATAACTTGATCAAATTTGTAAAATGTCTTAATAATTAGTTAAGTCTCCTGGTACTTACCTTTTGGTAATATCAAGAGAAGATACTAAAGCAAGGATTAACGATGACAACAGTGATAAAAAGAAAGAATACGAACTAGAGTAGAAAAAAGTCACTGTTATTCACTCATCAAAGTTACAAGTACATTCATGCTCTTTATATACTTAAACAGTGAAACAATTACAACTGTACAAAAGCAGTTATAAGAAGGAAAAATGGCGCCAAAGTTTGTTACTGATTCTAACAGAAAATGCTAGCTAGCTTAAGCTCAAATCATTGCGTGCTGAGGTGTCATACTTCTTCAGCCCCCCTCACAATGAACTTTGGGTTCAGTGTGGACCAAAGGAATGAAACCCATTTTTGACAAGAGTGGTAGCATGTGAACAGCTGGAATCGGTTTAGTGAAGAGATCCGCCAACTGTCTGTTTGAGGAAACAAAAACAGTTCTTAGAAATCCGGATTCAATGTTCCCACGAACTATATGGTAATCGATTTCTAAGTGTTTGGTACGCTCGTGGAAGACATGATTTTTTGCTATAGCCATGGTAGCTTGGTTTTCATAATGAAGAGATATTGGGAGTTGAAAAGGAATCTAAAAATCTTGTAGGATGTAAGTAATCCACTTTAGCTCGCAGGAAGTATGACCCATGCTTCTGTATTCAGCCTCAGCAGTGGATCTGCTTACTGTTGTTTGTTTTTTAGTCTTTCAAGATATCAATGAGTTGCCCAAGAACATGCAATATCCTGTGAGGGACTTTCTTAAGATTTTGCATTTTCCCCAATCCCCATCACAGTATACTGTGATTTGTGGAATTTACTGTGTAGGGTAGTGTAAGTCATGTTGGAAATATAACACTCAAAAGAACAACTTTGATTAAACACAAAGAAAATATTACAACAACACTCACTCAAATACAACACTACAACACACTCTTATTTTTCTTCTTTTCTCTCTTAAGAAGTTCTTACTTCTACTTGATGTTAAACAACTAAACAACTCACCTATTTATAGGTGAATAATACAACTCCAAACTAACACATTTACTAACCACAACTTCCAACTAAAACAATTAATAGCTAACTTATTTAGTTGCATTTAATGACCTCCAAATTGGTTGTAATTAATAGCCTCCAAATTAGTTTGGATTTTTTCTTAATTAGATCAAGTTTATAATCCAACAAGCGCCCCTGGCTAGGGTTGAGCTACCAAAAGAAAAATTTATTATTTTACCCTATAAGTTAATGTAAAATTCATTTTTCGGATGAATTTTGTACCTTGAAAAGTCATATTTTGGACACAGCTCGTGTCATGCTCGTGAAACTGTCTCGCGCTTGCGACTTGGCTTCATCGAGAAAGAATGTGTGTATGTTAAAGTCATGATCACAACATGCTCGTATTTTGCCAATATTACTGTTTCTGTTAACGATTATTAGCTGCTGTTGGAGAACATGTAAGAAGTTTCACTAGCAAGAAGACTCATTGGTAAAACACAAATCACAGCTCATAAGACACATGACAATTTTTTCCATTCTATCTTCATGATTCTCTGATTTTCTCCGATTGAAAAATCTTGGTAGAACAGCTAAATAATTTTCAATTTAAAAGTTTTCATCACGATTTTAGAAAATCCAAGTATTCCCCTTATTCATAGAAAAAGATTGAAACTTATTCTTTGAAATCTGTAAAAGATTGAACTTCTTTTTTGTAAATGACGAACGAAGCATACATAAAGGAAATGATGAGCAAGTTTGCAAAATTAGAAAAGTTTGAGGGTCTAGATTTTTGAATATGGTAGATTAAGAAGCATTTTCTATTGAATACACTGAAAGTTGTGTATTATCTAAGTAATCCCATGCCAAAACTTGTTGATGATGAAACACTAGAACAAACTAGGAATTGCAACAAATGGGAGAATGATGACTACATCTATTGTGGTCACATCTTGAATGATATGTCTGATTCCCTTTTTAATATCTACCAAAATGTTGTGTCTACAAAAGAACTATGAGATTCTCTAGAATCAAAGTACATGGAATACGACGCTTCTAGTAAAAAGTTTCTGGTTAGTAATTTTATTAACAATAAAAGGTTGATACTAGACCCGTCATGAAGCAATATAATAAATTGTTAAGAATTTTGGGTCAATTTGTTCAACATGACATGATGATAGATGAGTCTATTTCGGTTTTTATTATTATAGACAAATTTCCACCATCATGGAAAGAATTCAAATATACTCTATAACACATAATAAAGAAGGGATGACTCTAGTTCAGCTTCGAAGTCATTTTAGGATTGAAGAATCTTTAAGGGCTCAATTTATTGATGATAATCTTAAGGGAAAAAACCAAGTTAGTAATGATTCTGTGAATATGGTTAAAGAGGGTAGTTTCTCTAAGAATCTAAATAGAGAAAAAGGGAATAAACACAAGTTTAAAGGAAATTACAATTTTTCCAACAAGAAACCCAAGTTGACGTGTTGGAAGTGTGGCAAACTTGATCATTTCAAGAGGGATTGTCGAGTTGGTAAAGGTAAGAACATAGCTAGTCCAAATGGATCTATGGATCGTAAAAAGCAACAAGGTCAGATATCAATACAAGATTATAATTCTAATTAGAAATACGTGTCTTTAATATTTGAGACATTTATGTGCAGGATGATAATGTTGCATGGTGGATTGATTCAGGAGCCACAAGTCATGTGTGTATGGATCTTCATTGGTTCAAAGATTTTCAACCAATCGATGTTAAAGATGGAAAAATGTTGCAACTGAACCAATAAAAGGACTAGGAAATGTTAATAATGTTTTTACTTCTGGAATATGTTTTTGTTTAAGTAATATATTATATGTTCCTAGGATTCGAAATAATCTTTTATCCGGTATTGTATTGAACAACTGTGGATACAAACAAGTATATGAAAGTGGTAAGTATATATTGTCAAAACACAGTACTTTTGTAGGTTTTGGTTATTTATTTAACAATATGTTTATGTTAAATATCAATGTTTCTTTTGGTGATCTATCTTCTTACATGGTTTCTTATAGTACTAGTAATTTATTGAATAAATTAGTATTGTAGCATGATAGATTAGGACATGTACATTAAAAAAGGTTAAGAGATATGTTTAAGATGTGTCTTATACTTGTTGTTGATATAAACCATGAAAAATGCAAAACTTGCATGATGATGAAGATAACTATATTGATAGAGTGACTAATGTATTGGATCTAATACATGGTAATTTGTGTTATTTTCATGCTTCACTGTTGGTAAGAAATAAGAAGTATGTTATTACTTTTATTGATGATGCAACTAGATATTGTTATGTTTATTTGTTGCATGCTAAGGATGAAGCTCTTGATAAATTTAAAATTTCTCAACAAGAAGTAGAGCTACATCAAAGTATTTCAATTAAAAGTTATGTACTGATAGAGGAGGGGAGTATTATGATCCAATATATTTTCAATTTAACGGAATAATACATTAAACTATAGCTCCTTATACACCATAACAAAAATGATGTGGTAGAATGGAATAATGGAATTTTGGAAAAAATGATTAATTTCATGTTATCCTATTCAAACTTGAGTGAATGATTATGGGGCGGGGCTATGCTAGTGACCTGTTATTTACTAAATAGAATTCCTAATAAATGAAATAAAATTACCCCCTATGAAAAATGGTATAAAAAGCCACCAAAAATTGAGTTTTCTAAGAGTTTGAGGTTGTAAAATAGTTGTAAGATTCACTGAACTGAAAAAGAGAAACTTGGGTGAAAGCGGCATAAATTGTATCTTCATTGGGTATGCTGTACATTATACGTATAGGTTCTATGTAATAGAATCTAATGACTATGTGTATATGAGCACAATTATAGAGTTAAGAGATGTTGATTTTGATGAATATAGATTTACATCTATACCTAGACTAAGAGACATGATTCAAAACTCATTTAGTGGAAACTCAAGTTAATCTGAAGATATTTTGGTGGAAATATTTCCTTAGCTGAACCATCTACACCTAAGAAAAGTACTAAAACTAGAAAAGCCAAATCTTTTGAAGATGACTTTCACCTTCATTTAGTTGAAGGGTTAAGGGATGAGGTTGAATATCAATATCGATATTGTTTTATTGTTGAAGAGGATGTAAGAACTTTTAGTGAAACTATGACTTCAAGAGATGTTGCATTTTGGAAAGAGCTATCTAGGATGAAATGGATTCTATTATGCATAATAATACATGGGAATTGACTGATCTACCACTCAGTTGTAAAGCTCTAGGAAATAGATAAATAATCAAAAGGAAAGTAAAAGTGGATATTATCATAGACAAGTATAAAGTCAGATTGGTTATCGAAGGCTTTAGGAAAAAAAATGAATAAACTTCTTTGATACTTATGCTCCTATTGTGAGGACCTCTACTATTAGGTTGTTGATAGCACTTGATGTTATACACAACTTTGTAGTTCATCAAATGAATGTAAAAATTACATTCCTAAATAATGAACTAGATGAAGATTTATATGAAGTAGCCTAAATACTATGTTATGTCAGGTTGTGAAAACAACGTATGCAATTTGAAGGAGTCGTAATATGGACTAAAATAAACACCTAAAGCTTGGTATCAAAAGTTCAGTGGTGTGATTTTATCTAATAGTTTTCTTATTAACTAAGTAGAAAATTGTGTATATAACAAGTTTGATGCTTCTGGTAAAGGAATCATGATTAGTTTATATGCTGATGATATGTTGATTTTTGGTACTGACCAAAGTTAGGTTGATAAAACTATGGAATTTTTATCATCTAGTTTTGAGATGAAGGATTTGAGGGAGGCTGAGGTAATTCTTCGTATAAGAATCAAGCGAAAGAACAATGTTGTTTCAATTTCTCAATCTCATTATATTGAGAAGATTTTGAATAAATTTAACTTCAAGGATTGTTCTCCAGTTAGCACTCTTATAGATCCTTGTACTAAGCTTCAACCTAATAAAGTTGTTGCGATATCTCAACTTGAATGCTTAAGAGCTATTGGTAATCATATGTATACTATGATTAGCACTAGCCTTGATATAACTTATGCTGTTGGAAATCTTAGTAGGTATACTAGTAATCCTAGTTCGCATTATTGGCAAACTTTAAGTCGATTATTCTAGTATTCAAAAGGAACCAAGGATTATGGTTTAACTTATACGAGATTTCCATTGATTTTAGAAGGTTATTCAGATGCAAATTATATTTCTAATGGGGAAGATCATTCATCCACAAGTGGATGGGTAATTCTTCTTGGGGGATGTGTCATCTCTTGGGCATCAAAGAAACAAGCTTATATCATTGACTCAACAATGGAATCTAAGTTCGTAGCATTAACAGCTGCTAGTAAAGAATTTGAATGGCTGAGAGATCTAATTTATGAAATTCCATTGTGGCCTAAACAAATATCACCTATAACTATCAGTTGTGATAATGAAGTTGTCTTGGTCAATGCTTATAAATAAGTGTATAGAGATAGGTTTAGACATTTAGGCGTTAGATATGACATGATTCAGGACCACATCATGCATTGTGTCATATAATTAGAGTTTGTAACTGAGCATAAAATAGCCAATCATTTGTTCAAAGAGTTAGGAAGAGATCTTGTGCACAAGTCGACTATGGGATGAGTTTAAAGTCCATCTGAAATCTTTTATGTTGAGATACCAAATTCCCATCTAATATGACGTTAGATTCTAAATTTAATGAGGAAAGATTAACATAGAGAGATTGGAACACACTAGTAAAATCATTCCTAAGAGTGTGTTCTGATATACACGAAAATTAAGGAGGTTGAAATTTAATTTCTTTATAACTCTTTTGAGAAATTGCATATGAAGGTGCAAGAATAAAAGAGTTACTTATATGAGTATGAAGTTTAGCCACTTTAAGAAGTTAAGACTTGGATTTGATATGCTTTTGAAGGATAAGGATACAACGCCAGTAAAAGATGATGTCAACTAAGAACTTTTAGAATGTTGACTTATATGTATATTATCTTCATCTATTCACAATAAATAACAAAGGTTTGCATTCAAATATTTAGAAAGTGTAATGTATTAATATGAATTCAATCGTCACGATATTTCATTTATGCACGAGTTTGTTGTTTGTTCTGATTTTGTTAAGTTGATCAAGGGCTACATTAAAATGGGAGAGGATTGTTAGTATTTTAGTATAATTAGATCAATTAATTGACCAATGCGATGTAATATTACATCTAACAAATCAGGAGAGTGTAGAGTGCAGAGTGCATGCTTGTTCGATATCAATTACGATATCAAGGTCCGGGGATAGCACCCCGTGAGCGGTAACCCCTGGCTGGGGTCGAGCTACCACAAGAAAAAATTATTAATTTACACTATCAATTAATGTAAAATTCATTTTCAGATAAATTTTGTACCCCGAAAAGTTATTTTTGGACACAGCCCATGTCACGCTCGTGATAGTGGCCCACACTCGTGACATTGACTTGTGCTCGTCAGGACTTTAGGAATATCCAAGTATTCCCCTTATTCCCCAACATGTTGGATGATGAACGCATATATATTGTTTTAAACTCATCTAACACATAATTAATTAATTTGTCTTAAGACCTAATGTATATAACTTATATAACACTCATCATTCATATTTAATTCTTATGTGAGACGACCAACATAAGAGCTCATGATCATTTTTTATTTTTGAATCCTCAACCACTAAGTCTAAATATCCCTAATACAATGTCATAGAAACATTTGACAAAAAAAGTTTAAACTGTAAAGTAAGGTCAAACTGTAGCATTCAAGATTACTCATGACAATTTGTGTCTACTTATGTTGTGTAGATTTAATTATAAAAAACCGAGTGTAATTCTCAAAAAAACTTATTCGAATGTTATTTAATGTGCAGTCAATGCGAGTTTGGTCATGCAGACGCTTTCATCGAGAGACTACGAATGGTTATGAGACTGAAACGACTCATCATTTTGTTTGTTGACTATACATCATTAAAATGAGTAAATAATATATGATTTGAATTTAGTTGTTTGGATTAAATTAATCACATAAATACCGTAAGTATACATAAACAAGAAACATACGAAGTGGATAAATGAGATGGTCCCATTCATTAAAATTACTTCAACAAAAAAAATATATATTATATGTATTCCCTAAAAAAATATATAGTATATGTTTGATTCGAATCACCCCAAAGATCTTTTGTGGAAAAGCATAGAGATGCCCTATGGTTAAATAAATGTACTATTTATGTTTTATTTTTCTGATTATAGAAACTTAAATAATTAAAATAAAGAGCCTTGTTATGGGTATATATGCCACTGTAAAGGACCAAACTTTAAAGTGCACTTTATTGACTTTGCAGCAACTTATAGTTAAATATTAACAATTTTGTCTTACTTTATTTTATTATATTTTTCAAATTTAACCTTTTTAATCCTTTAGCGTAACTTTCTTTTTTAATTTTTACTTTAAATTAAAGAAAAATGATTAAGGTAAGGTTAGGGCACGTTGGCTTTTCAGAAAGGGTGACAGAACCCACCAAACAAGTTGTCAGTATGTTAGATGTTAGAACAAAAAGAAAAGCACAAAAATTGTCAAGAAAACAAAAAATGAAGTTAATACAAAACAAACAATGTGAAACAAACAAACAAACAAATCTTAAAGTAAGTGAAGCAATGAAATCAATCGACTGAGATGGGGAGAGGGATATTACATGCATCAATTGCCAGGTTTCTTAATTATTATTTTATTAACTTTTGCTCATTTTATTTTTTCAAATACTTATCGGCTTTAACTTTCGAGTTAATATGGGAGAATATTAAAATTTTTTTACATACAGAGTTGAGCGTTACAAATTTGAAATAATAGATATACACGCTTTACATTGATCAGCATTATTTATATGTGATAGTTTGATCGTGTTATTTTTAACTGTATAATTTGTCAAGCAAATGACTGGTTTATTTGGACACAATTTAGTTTAAATTAGAATCTTTTTTGCGAGGAGTTTTATATAAAGGTTCGAAAAAAATGATCTTAGTGCTTATTAGACATATTAAATTCTAGTTTGACTCGATCTCACATATTATTAGTACAGGTTGTTAAGCATGAACAAACCAATTTTTTTTGTTAGTACAAATCAAGCTCGTCCATTAGACAGTTGTAGTGCTGATAAGCTTATCATAAATTTTGGTTTGTGAGTTTCCCAAGTGACATGAACAAAAAATTCTTCATTGATAGAAGAGTTATTATGTGTGCAGCTACTTATTTCAACGGCTTCAACGTTTATTTTCCCGGCACCTTAAGAGATTTTCTCTTGCAACGAAGAGGAAATATTTTTTGGTGGTTCAAACTTGTGACGTCCTGATTATTGATTGCATGCTTTGGAGAGAAAAAAACACTTTTTTTATTTGTTACAGAATTTTTGTTTGACAAAAAGGCGCAATTGAAAGTGGAAGGAAGATTATATAAAAATTTGATTAGCTAAATCGCAATATATTCGAATGATGACTATAATTGTATTGCGGATGCTTGGATGAACAAACGGTCATACAAAAATAAATTGAACTGAAAATGTAAACATCCACTAAAAGACTACATGCAAGAACTATTTTCAAGAGATATGTTACGTTGGACATTAATGATCATTTGACCTTGGATATAATATATTATGTCGTGATCCATATACCTGACCCGGCCTATAGTAAAATTAAGGTTTATTGTTTTGTATATTTTATTTAACAGTATAAATCTCGTAATTTTCTTTATGTATTCTAGGAATCATTTCTCCAATACTCTAATGAAATGAAAAATATATCTTTAGTAATTATTTACCTACACAAGGGAAAGCACTGATGCAAGTCCACCCCTGGCATAAGAGATCTACGTAGTTGTGATATTTAATCCTTCCTCTTATTTTGGATTGCAATTACGTTTTATTCAGTTCAATTCACTAAAATCGAAATGAATATAATCAGTTTCATAATTTATTTTAGTTCAGTTAAATTTCAACTTATGACGTTGTCGTATCGTCTTGTAACTACCCTTACAGTTTTGGTTTTCTTACAAAACATATATGAAGTTTGGATCAGAATGATTTGGAATAGAACAAGGCTAAAAAAGACAAAGGACTCAGGTTTCAAAGCAAGAACACAACACGATGGGCCATTAACATTACTTGCCACCATTCAAATTATTGAGGGACACTACACACTTATCATCTGTTTTTGAAATTACATTTCCAATTTTTTGCTTCTTGTCTCTAGCTCACCTTCAATCATACGCCTGTTGAAACCCTTCGAGTTTTATGCATACAATTTCATGTTTTTATATTTGGAATTATACCATTTGGCTGATTTATTCCCTTTTTCTTCTTTCTTCCTATAATTTGTGTTGTAATTGTTGTTATGTTTGTAGTGGTAATAATGCTTCAAAAGAGCATCCAATATTCTTGTCATTTTGTCATTTTATTTACACACATGGAATGAGATGGTGCCCAATTTATAACATGTTATTTGATTTACTACATGTTTATGGGGAGGTGAAATTCGGTAATTTTATGTTGATATCCGGACTTGAGTTGGTCTGCAAGACAAAGAAGGATTAGAGTTAGTCAATGATAGCTTGGAAAATAAATTCTATTTATAATAGGATACCAAGAGTTTTTTTTTTTAAAAACCCCAGGAGGAACGATGTGTTCCTCTATCTGGAAAAGATTGGAGTGGGTGAAAATTTCGGGACGAATGTCCCAACTAGGTTGATGCATTCGCCTGCCTACAAAACACCCAAACATCTTTTTATTAAAAAGAGCAAATCACAAATGTGACTAGCCCAAATAAATACAAAGTTCAATAAAAATTACAAACGTAATAACCCCGGGTCAATTAAAAGATCCGAAGCGAAAAATGAAAGAGACCTTTTCCTAATTTTGAATAAAAACCAACACCGATGAATACTTCCAATGAGAATTAATGTCTTCGCGATCCAATATGCCTTCAAACACGAATTTGTTCCTTCGTTTCCAAATGCTCCAAGCGATCGAGAACCACAGCGCCGTTCCAAACTCCCTCATTAACTAGGGTTTGAAGAAAGATCTCCTAAGCAGAAGAAAGTCGTATAGTCGGCTTGGCATTTGTGATGAGATGCCGAGCCACTTAAGAGCGCTGCACCATGTTTTCCAATTATCATTGCAAAGAAGTAGCGCATGATCAATTGATTCAATGGTCGAACATGACGGACAAGTAGCATGCGAAAGCGATGCGCAACCTCTTGAAAAAAGAAAGGCCTTCATCGGGAGTCTCCTGTGAAGAACAAGCCAACCAAAAAAATGAATCCTAAGAAGCAAACAACTATCCCAAATCATCTCGAAAGAAACTTGATCAAGTGGAATTGGAACCTTGTCAAAAATTCCAGCATAGAACGATGCCGCCGAGTATTTATTATGACTCCCAATTTTCCATTGAAAAGAATCTCTATTTGTTGGAAAAGAGATAGCGAAATGTGACAAGGCTAAAGGGGCATCAACTGAAGAAGGTAAAATGGTCGGGGCTGTTTCGAAGATCAGTTTTTTGAGGGCCATGCAGCTGTCCCGTTCTGTCAACCTCAGATTCCGAGACCAAAGTGGCCTAGCCTACTGAGACAGTAATCGTTGAATAATTCGGTAACAACAAGGTGTATCGAGCCCTCTTTACGATTACAAAGCTGCCATAAGTCTTCAAACAACTCCTTTAAAGGTCCCCTTGAGCTCCAATTATCTCTCCAAAAGTTTCCAAAGTGACCATCACCCAGCCGAATAACTTAGTTCTTTTTAAAAACTTTCCAAAAAAGCTCCTCTTTGCAGCATCAATTGTAGATGTCAAGCCATATTGGGCAAAGTTTGGAGATATCACAAATTAATAAATCCCACCAAGAATTAATTCCATGTCTATTCACACAAAAGATTGACGAAAGGTTCCCCTCGTCATGGTTCTGAAGTTGCCAAATCCATTTAAGGAGTAGGCTACAATTCATAACTTTAAGGTCCCGAATCGAAAGTCCCCTGAGATGTTTCGGTAGTTTAATTGTTTCCCAACTAACTTTGCATAACCCAAAACTTGAAGCATCTCCCCTCCAAAGAAAATTTCTCATAATTTTGACCAAATTATTTTCCACTGTTGATAGAATCCTGAAAAGCGATAACATGTAGACTGGAATAGATGAAAGTACCGATTTGATGAGGATTTCTCTACCGGTATAAGAGAGACATCTCCTTTTTGACGACGCTAAATGAATATGAAATTTTCTAACCAAAGAGTCCCAATCCCCACAATTTAATCGCTTGAAGTGTAGAGGAGTTCCAAGATAACGTACCGGTAGTTTTTCGACTTTGCAACCCGCTTTACCCGCACACAAACGTAAAGTAGCTTCATCAACGTTTATGCCGATAATCGAGCTCTTGTGGTAATTGATCTTGAGACCCGAAACCAATTCAAAACAACGGAGAATAAGAATGAGAGGCTCAATGAGAGTTGTATCCACGGGAAGAAAACACATTGTATCATCCGCGAATTGTAAAAGTGAGATATCGGGTGACCCATCTTTCAAATTGAAACCCGGCAGCAGCCCTCTCGAATACTTGTGTCAAAAAGTTGTTTTAGACTTTCTACCACTAGGATGAAAAGAAATGGTGAAAGTGGATTGCCTTGCTTAACACCTCTATGGATTTTAATTGGGGGGCATGGGGTACCATTTAGCAAAATACTACTGGTAGAGTTAAATTGACAACCCTGTATCCAAGAGATCCATTTATGGAAAAACCCCATCTTAGCTAACACCACATCAATATAATGCCATGAAATACTATCAAATGCCTTATGGAAGTCAAGTTTGAATTCAAAACAGCCCCTATGACTTTCGTAGACCGAATTAATTACCTCAGAAGCAACGAAATTATATTTATGAATGTTACGGTCCCGAACGAAGGCGAATTGATTACCGGAGATTAGATCCGGCAAAACCGACTTGAGGCGGGTAGAAAGGAGCTTGGTAACAACCTTATATATCCCATGGATTAGCGCTATGGGGCTGAAACTCTGAATTGCACATGAGCCCGAAACCTTTGGAATAAGCACGGTGAAGGATGATTTGATCGTATTCGGTAACATGGCCGATGCATGAAAGTTGGCGAATAAGTTGACAAAATCCTCATTCAAAAAATTCCAGCTACGTTTGTAAAAGAAAAGATTGAATCCATCCGGACCCGGGGCTTTATTTTCGTTACACGAACAAATTGCCTTCCAAATTTCTTCTTCAGAAAACAACTCCGTTAACATTTAGTTGTCACTCTCCGAGATCAATTTGAAATTAAGCTTTCGAAGAGAGAACGGGATTGGTTGAGGAGCTGCAAATAACTTGGAATAAAACTCATTAATGGTCCTTGAAATTTCCAAGTGATCAAATGAAAGCGAGCCATTAATCTCAAGACACGTCAAGCGATTATTGCGAAAGCCAGCGGAGGTGATTCTTTGGAAAAAACTTGTATTATTATCACCAAGTAACGACTAATTAACATGCGATTGTTGATGATGAATACTCTCCACATCTCGTCTAAGTTGCGCTAGGGCTGTTATGCTCGTATACAACTCACGCTGAACCGAATCACATAGAGGCCGAACTGAGGAGCTATCCGTGAGCATGAGAATTCGCTGTTCAAGGTCTAAAATTTTTTGCTGAGAGTTCCCAAAATTATTGACATGCCAAGGGTGAATAGCTTTACTCAATAGAGATAAACGGAATGGCAAGTTACGACCACTATGACTAATGCAAATGGTGATCCATTTTGATTGCAAAAATGGAAGAAAATCCTTATTTTCCCACCAACAATTAAGAGATCTAAATGGTTTACGACCACGCGACAGGGAGGCTTGGCTACGGAAAAGAATCGAAAAGTGGCCTGATAAAGTCGATAGTTCTAATGCAAGTGATGGCCAATTATCCGAGATACCCAAACAAACCAATACTCTATCGATTCGAGAGAACGATCTAGAGTTATTCCATGTGTAATCCCTTCCTTCCAAGGGAATATCTTGAAGCTCACAATCATTAATAAAATCGTGAAAGTACTGTAAAGAAGAAGAGATTGACCCACTTGACCTTTCGTTTCTCATTGAAGTCCCTGCATACGATAACGTTATTTAGATTCAACATTAATGGTTTCAAGTCCACCCACATCACACATCGATCATTCCAAATCGTCGAGCCATAGGTCACGATCACATGAAAATCAAAACTGTTTGAACCAAAAAGAAATGAGTAATAATCCATCTCGATGATGATGCAATAATAGAACCATTCAAAAGGGAAGTATTCCATGATACAGCCAAACCACCCGATAAGCCATCTGAGCTAACATAAAAAGAATCGAAGTCATTATGCCCCCAAATCTTACGGAAAGAAGAATCAATAACCGAAACTACCTTCGTATCTATGAGAACCAAAAAATCTAAATTATACTTCCTTGAAATTAAGTTGACAAAACGTTGTTTCAAGATATTAGAGGTACCCCCTCGGCAATTCCAAAGAGAAAATGCTAAAGACATATTGAACAATTATTAAAACCTTGATAAGAAAATATCACTACGAGTCCACCCGATCCTCCATCCGAGTTTCAATTGCATTAACTACTAATGACTTGGAGCTTTCTTTAAAAAGGCCAAGCCGAAGTCCATCCTTCTAAGTCAAAATAGCTTCGCTAGGTCATTGCATTATTAAACGGTTCATATTCCTTATGTCTAGTTCCGATGAGGATGACGAAGATTGATGCGATTCCAGGACTGCACTAAAACTCGTCGTATGAGAAATAAACGAGGCTGATTCCACCACATGAGTGTCAGGGTCTGAGGGAGGGGAAACCAGTGGCCTAACAACCACATTTGCAGGTCTGTTTACATCAACAGCTACTGTACCGCTTACTGGAAGCTCGGTAGAAAAAACACAGTCCGCAATATTATCTCGCATAGGTGAATTAACAACGCTGACCACTGTATTTGTATCTACCAATGCAGTTGAAACACTTTGATTCCGAGGTGACATTGAGCGATCTATCCATCTATCAACCATAGGATCAACATTTGAGCATGACGAGAGCGATCTACTATCATCGTAGTTCTTACAGGCCGTGAGATGCCTAAAGCTCACCGATACATGAATAGATATTCCACCAATAAAAAGATTGATTGTAGAGTTTCCAGAATTACACGGAACACTCATCAAGCAAGAAACAACATCAAGCCGATCCAGCCTAGAGAAATTAAAATCAATAGATAATAATGGACCAACCTTGTTAGCTAACTCCGTGACTAGCCCCTTGGTGATAATTGCTAGCGGGATACCATGGAAATCCATCGAACATAATTGTTCCGATG
The DNA here is from genome assembly GCA_949673415.1 of Euphorbia schlechtendalii. Classification (NCBI taxonomy): domain Eukaryota; kingdom Viridiplantae; phylum Streptophyta; class Magnoliopsida; order Malpighiales; family Euphorbiaceae; genus Euphorbia; species Euphorbia schlechtendalii. The sequence goes on from CATIWQ010044611.1 coordinate 20,092, forward strand.
GAATTAAATCAATCGGATAAGGGTAAACCTCATAGAATTGATCACGAAGGGGCAGCCATTCACCTTCCAACAACCCATTTAGAGCATCTACTAAGAAAAAGGAGACCACTACAAACTCGCCATTCACTAGTGCAACAAAATTAACCGCAAACTTGCAATCATAAATCTTGGAATATAGGTCTGGGATGATGCCAACATTTCTAAATTTGGCCAAACATGACAAGGAAGTCCATTCCACCTTCAATATTTCGGTATTAACTTTAAGATCAATCGATTTCGTTGCGGGTGCAACAACATCGGTATAAGATTGTAAGTCTCTCGGTAATGCAACAAAAGAAAGCCTCGGTGTCTTATTAACTGAATGTACATTCTGCGAGGGGGAGAATGATCGATGATTATCATACTTAGTAGTGAACGCTCTGAGCCTAAACCTACCAATAGAGATTGCATTCAAGCGAAATAATGCTTCATGAACCGGAATTGATCCTTCAAGTGTTAAAAAACCGAAGCATTGATTCCTTGCATTCCGTTTCTTTGCCACATATATGCTTCCACTAACACCATATTTCAAGAAAACAATCTTCAAAGCAGATTTGTCATGGGAGGAAGGAAAATTGTGAAAGAAGATCTTGGGCTGAGCAGGGGTAGTTTGCGATCTCGGGAGGGATGGGGGCTGTTTGTCAGGTTTATGATCCTAAATCTATGTGCGGTCGGAGGATGCAGGGGTTGGCTAGGGATGCTGGCGCCATTGGGCTATGGTTTAAAGTATTGTTACTTGCAATCTAGTGTGAAGTAGGATACCAAGAGTTTACCTATAAGAACAAGATTCAGTTATACCCGGAATATAACTCCTTTATCAGAAGAAGATAATACAATCTCTATCAAACTATGTCAAATACTAGATTTTATGTCTTTGTCTTTTATTAGTTGAAATTATCAGGGTGGAATAAACAATGGTGCCAAAAAGTTTTTTATTCGATCTAGTATTCGGAAACATAGACTTCAATTTTTTTGTTTTGCTCAAAACCAAGGTTACCGAGGTATTTGATAATTTTGTTCGCAAGTTTTGGGGGCCACAACGACTTCTCCTGTCATTGTATTCCATCTCAAGGGCTACCAGGAGGGTCACTCATTTTATGGAACTCGGTATTAATTTAGGGTTTGGTTTACTCTTTATCATCTAGGCTGTCTATCATTCATTTAACCTATGTTGAGATTGATGCTTATATAGTTACCCTCTATGGTTCAACGGATAATGCAGATCACCTTCATATGTGGCATGAATTATTACCAACTATCAAACAGTTTACCCATGTCTTAGTCTTTAAGGACTTCAATGAGATTCTACATTTTTTCGAACATTCCAGTGGCAAGGTTTCCCTTTCGACAATTGACTTTTAAGACTTTGTCAATGAAAGTGAGTAATAAGATCTTCCACTACAAGGTTATGACTATACTTGATTCAATAGCCTATCATTCTCATGCATTGATTGAGTGCTTGCATCATGTGCTAACTTGGACTTGTGACTATCTATGTCTATCACAACCATTGACTTAGCCTCATCAAACCACTTCCCAACCTTATTTCAATCCCATGTTACATCAAATTTTATTCCAAAGCCATTTCACTCATTAAATTGATGGTGGGATCACCCCAATTTTCTACAGTTCATTCATTGTAAATGGGTTAATATATGTGCAAGCTTTGGTAATAAGGACATAACCTTTAAACTAAGTCATCTAAGATTGGCCATACAACTATGGAACTCCCATAATTATAGAAAGCTTGATCGAAAATAAATAACCTTGAGTCTCAAGTCCTATCCCTCACATTAAGCAATACAATTCGGCCTCTTCCCACACTACTTTGAAATTGCAGCTTACCTGATCTAGCCTTCTGCAACACCACTGCTACCTAGATAAAATTAGAGAAATTAGCAGTCTTGAGTATCTTGGACTTTGTTGGGGAATAAAAATACGATTTCTTACATAGAATCGCTTCGGCACGCTTCAAAAGTAACTACATCACTCAGTTGGAACTATGATATCCATATTTATGATCCTAAATCTATCACTATTACCATCCGATCATACTACGAGGGTTATTTGCTGCTCCACCCATGATTCCTTTAACTCTTCGATGACTAAATTTCCCAAAAGTTGATGCACCTTCTAATTTATGTCTTATTTCTCCCTTCTCAAAAGTTGAAGTATGGTCCGCCATTCGTTCTTGTGATGAGAACAAATTCATGGGTCTTGACGGTTTCAATTTCTACTTCTATAAATGATTATGAGAGGAGATGAATGAGAAAATCATGTTACTTCTAAAACAGTTTTATGATACTTCCCATTTGCCATCATCAATCAAGACCTCATTTATAGTTATATTTCTGAAAGTCTTGATAAGTGTATAATTACACTTATTATCATATTAATTTTATACACTAAACACTATAGTTTAAGTCATTTTTATACTTCATATAAAAGATTTTAGGTGGTATGCAGTTGTTTTTAGTACAAATGCAGATACTAGGTAAATCTTGGGAGTTAAATGATCTAAAGTGGACTTCTATGTAAAAAGAGTGAAAAAGGTACAAAAAGATGTATGGAACTTAAAGATTTGGCTTCAGATCGAAGCTGTCAAAGAACGGTAAAGTTACAAGGAGAATTCTGAAGAAAAACACATTTGACGGTCGTGACAACCACTCGTGGTTGTGACTTAGTATTCTTCATAATAGAAAATTGCCAAACAAGTATTCACGATCACGACATGTATATCACGGTCGCGACCTGGTGTTCGCCACTTTTCTACTAATAAGTTTAATAGTTTGTTCACAAGATTCAGTTATATATCAATGGTGCCAAAAACTTGGTCACGAAAAATATAGGTGTTGTCAGTACCTCTTATCAAATAGAAAAATGATGATAATTGAAAGTATATAGTTGCGATGTAGTTTTAAAAGATATCGATCCCACAGGGAATGGTTAATTCTAAAGATCAGCAAGGAAGATAAAAGAAGGAAAATAAAATATAATAAGGTAAAGTTTTAGGAAAGAAGGGTTAAAATGAAAAATGAGTAAATATAAGTATGAAAGATTAGAGAATCTAAATATATAGATTTTCCCTATGAAATAAGGATAGCAGAGAAAGAATGCAAGTTCAACAAAGTTGTTATCATTCACTAAACTAATCTAACAGACTTGGTTCTAAATACTCAGATGTTCAATTATTCACCGCAGAGCAACACATGAAATGACTTTTCTAGATGTAGCGTAAGCAAATTAAGACTATCATATAAACCTGGACAACATCAATACTATGCTTAGTACGGGTCGCTCTCACATAGCCACATTTAGCAAGTTACCATTCCAAAAATGTTGGCTCACTAAACAGTGTTATATCACAGATCCAGTGATTATACATGATATTTTTAGCCCCGAAATTACTCTTAAAATTAACTCCAACGCATATAACATGATTAACATGAAAGACTTAACACGAAATACACATTATGACACATAGACATATCATAAACCTCGAAATAGAAAGTATAAGCAGAAAGCAAAGCAAAGTTGTAAGGTATGCAAGTGAAAGATAAAGTTGATCAAACCGTATCCACTCTTTAATGGGAGTCGTCAATTCCTGCAATTCCTGCATCTGCTTTGAATTCGGTCTTGTCCCGTACAGAACCTCCGCTAAGATACTATTCTTTGCGAATATCGAACAAACGAATATTGAAGAACGAAAACTTTTATTGATAAGTGATTTGCTAGTACACTTATACAACAATTGCTCAAGAATATAATCTAGTGATCGAAACAAGGATTCGAATCACTTAAACATTTTCTCGCTAACACTTATGAACGTAGTGAACTCTCTATCTACACACACTATATGTAACCCTATAGTTGCACTCTAATGCTCTCCTCTCTGGTGGTGCACTATGACTCCACTATATTGTAAGGTTTGGAGCCCTATTTATAGAGTTCGAAGGTTTGCGTCTATCCAAAAGAAGGGTTGTGTCCATTTGGTGAATGATGACATCTCTTCATTATGATTGGTTGAGAAGCTTTAATTTAATCTACAATGGATAGGCATCTTTTCATGATTGGTTGACTTCTGATAAGTGTTTTTTCGTTGGTAGTTGATGGCGGTTGATGATGCTTATCTGGCGGTTGGTAGTTAAGAAGATAGAACCAGAAAACCATCCAAGTCTCGACCTCGATATATAAGCCGCGACCGTGAATCTTTGATTGGCAGACTTCTGTTTCTAAAGAATATAAGCGTGACCGTGAATTCAGTTTTTCTTTAGAAATCTCCTTGTAACTTTGCCGATATTTGATAGCTTCGATCCTAAGCCAAATCTTTAAGTTCCACGTATCTTTTTGCACATTTTTCACTCTTTTTCCGTAGAATTTCACTTTAGATCATTTTACTCTCAAGATTTTTCTAGTATCTGCATTTGCATAAAAAACAACCACATACCACATGAAATCTTTTATATGAAGTATAAAAATGATTTAAAATATAGTGTTTAGTGTGTAAAATTAATATGATATTAAGTCTAATTATACACTTATCACATGTTCCTACCACTTTCTTACCAGATTTCGAATAGTTGAAATTTTTTTTGAAAAAGTATATCACAATGGCTGACGTTTCGAAGATAAAAATGAGACGAACAAAAAATTCTAAAGCAACATGTTAGAAAAATGAACGGTTTGAGTGATAATGACAATTAAGATAAAAAAAATTTAAAAAACCAACAATGATGTAAGGATAAGAGCTATAGAGGAGGAGCATATGAATATAAACTTGAATCTTAATTAAATATAAAATGTTAAGGAACAAAACTTTGAAATGATACAAATCTTAATTTTTAACATAATTGTAAAATTTTCCCTAAAAGTATTATATTTGATTAGTAATGATGGATAACATATTAATTAATAATAAACAATTGCATCATTGTTCACGAAATTAAAGTGCACATAAAATATTATGATACTATTTTTCAAACAAAAAGTTGATCAAATTAACTACAGATGTTATGCGTATTGATGAATCAGATAGTTTTTTTTTTAAATTTACTTAATTATGACAAATAATGATAGTTATAGTAATGTCATGTTATAATCACAAACTGAATGTGTATTGAAAATAATCAATTTACTCGTGAGAGAATCAATCGGATCAAAATGATATGATGCAATTTAGTTAACCGGATTTATATGGAAAACAATATGTTAAGGAATAAATTAATTGCAATTATTAAGACTTAAAATATAAATATAAATATCAAAAGCCCATATTTCTAAATAAATAAATAAGTATAGTTTTCATAAATACCTAATGTGAATTAATCCATTTTCATCCATGTAAATATGTAAATTTTTAGGATGGAAATTAAAGTTGATGAAAACTATCCTCTTCATTCTTCGGATTCCCGAAATATTTTTTTGTTTCAACATCTCTCGTTATTCATCATTTTTACTGCAAATTTTGTTGAAGTTGTGTAAATTAGATAGATATAAGACATATTGTGATTTAATCTTGACATCACATTTAAATTCGGATTCTTGGATCTCCAGGCACGAAAAATGATATGATCCATTCTTATTCGTCAATGTGGTTAAAAGTCGCTATAATTATTATATTTAATTCATAAATAGAGCAAGATTGCAGAGAAAGAATCCCTAATGGGTCGATGATTATGAGAGAATGAAAATTAAAGTTATGCTTTGAAACTTTTGTATAAAATAGAGCAAAACTAATACTTACATAAAGTATTCAGATGAAGAGTAGCATTATGATTAAACTCACTTTATTCCTTCGATATTTTAGTTGACAGTGTCCGTGAAGAAACATCCAAGTAAAAAATTTGATTTTCGGAACATAATTTCCCTAGCAATCGCCTTTCCCTTTCCATAGCAATATTCTAAAAAATATTATCACATGCGTCTCTAGCAATGCTTTTAAACCTAATACGGTAATATTATGAGATGTCTCCATCGTAACTCCCTAAAAGTATTTCTTAAAATGCTAAAATATTGAGACATATAGGAATAGCCAACAATTTTTTTCCTTTGATGTAAAATAATGATAACTATAAAAAATGTCATCACGTGTACATAGCAATGCTTTTACACCCTTTATAATGGTAAGATTATGTTCTTTTGACTATGGTAAGGTATTTTGTTTGATTCATGTGATTTTTATTATACATGTACAAGTCGAATGATGTGTAACCAGTCACAATCTAACCATTTTCGGCCATTATTAAGAAAAAAAATATTTTAAAAAACTAGGTTGGACATTGTAGCACAATATAAATTTCAAATTATTTTTAAACAAGATGAACTATTTTTTTTGAAAAATGGTTGAGTGCACATTCGGGGCGGATATCCAAACTATGTTGGTACGTACCTCCGAGTGCCTACAATGCACCCCATCAAATTATATTAAAAAGAACGCGTTACAAAACATGAGCACCCAAAATAATTACAAAGGCAACCACCATGATTACCGTCAACCACCGCTCCACAGCCACCTTGAACCACCTCTGACTCCCCCTTCCTCCCTTTAATCATCATCCAATTCTTTCTTCCATTCTTTCATTTTCACCTCGGATGGGTTTCCTCTAATAACCCTATTGCGCCAATGGACGTAGCATGGCCAGTATAGTTCCAACGTCTATATCCTGATCCAAATCATTCTATTTGTTCGTAAGCTTCTCTATTTCAATCCCAAGATTCCCAATCTCTTTATTTATTCTGAAATTCAGTGGTTTTTCCTGTCCTCGTGAGCGCTGTTTCCGTCGGATTGTGCCTCCCATCATACTAAACTTTCACGTAGTCGAAGCACCTATTATAATCCATTTTCTACATGGACATCAAGCTCTAGACCTTCAAGTAATCACAGGTATTCAAAATTTGCTTATGTGCCTCCTTTGGTTTGGGTGTTCATGATTAAAGATTTGGTTTTTTAATTGGAATGTTTTGTGATTCATTGAGGTCTCTCATTGATACGTAGATTCTTGAATGGTTTTCTTTGTTTTCCATCGTGATACACCAGCCCCCACCCTTGAGAGAGATAGGTATATGGCACCGATCCCTCTCCCGGTGCAACCATAGAGAGTTGGATAGAAGTCACCGACCCTCTATAGTTGTAACCTTTTGAGAGAGATAGGTAGACTCCACCAATCCCTCTCCCAGTGCAACTTGCTTGATAGAGATAAATAGAAATCACCAATCCCTATCTCGGAGCGCCAAAGAGAGCTAAGTAGCCGTCACTAAGCTGTCTCTCAGTCCAACCCATTATCACGATGGCGGTGATTTATCATCTGTTGCGTTGCACCACGAAGAACAAAAAATATACTTTGAGAATTTTCCCAATTCCCACTGTGAATCGTTTACTATGCAGATGGTCTTTGGTAAGTATGGTGTGAAAGGATCAATGTTTATTGCTAGGAAACGTAATATGAAGAACTTGAACTTTGGATTCCTCACAATTGACAGCTCTTTACCCCTACACGAAGCCCTTTACCGTTTGAATTTCATTTCTATTGGCAACACACGTCTCCGTGCTTATAAATCAAGATTCCTTCCAAAAATAGCCACTCGCATGTTACAAGGTATACTCGATAGCCACCTCAAGCTAAGAAAATCTTCAAGGATGCACCACGTGATTCTTGCTCATATGTTGACGTCATTGTGCATACCTCAGCCCCAACTCCATCAATAAGCTGGAAATTCTAACCACTCCCCCTAGTCGTTGGCTGACCACTTCTTGCATGGCAAAGGTACTTGATATAGTCTCAATGCCAGATTTATTTAATACTTTTTTGAAGAGAAATTTTGTGATAAAATTTATGGCTCCTTTGGGCAGGAAAGACATTGTTATTGGTTTCTATTCGGCGGATAGTTTAAAGGGATTTTTAGAATCGAATTGGCAAGCCTTTCCCAACATTCTTTTCTCGATTTTGCCCTTTGACACAAATTTTGTACCCATCGAACGTTTCATGTATGCGGATTTATCTGAAATTCCTCCATCGATTTTATCGGTGAGTTTAGTAAGGAAGATTTGCATAGCCTTTGGTAGTTTGGTACAGCTTGACTTTGACTTCGAGAATCTGAGTCGTTTCCATGTAATCTCATGCTTACTTTCAATACCGAAGAATATGAAAAATCAGAATTTGCAATTGATTTTTTCTGGACTCAATCATTCAAGTTTCCATTAGTTTTCATCAATTGGCTGCCTGCCCCATTTATCATGCCACAAACTTCTCGTTGTCGAACTCGGATTTGGAAAATGAGTTGCTACCTCAACCAAATTTGGTTAACAATTTAGTTGTTTGGAAACACACATCTCACCCTTGGTTCTCACATCCAATAATAATCTACCCCGTACTTCAGTAGTTGCAAACAATGCTCCTAAGGCTGTCTTCACCAAATCAATCCCTTTTTGAATTTACAAAATGGAAAGAATATATTGCCTTCGTTGAACCTTGGAAATGGGAATCCCACCACATCTTCCCAACGTTTTGAGATGATTGTGACCAGCCCAGAGGCAGCAGCCCACAACTAAGGGTCTCTATGATTATACCACTATATACCTTCACAAGGATTATCGGGGATAATTTGGTCACATGGAATTCGATAGAAATCACGGGATGTGTCGTATCTTCTTCTCAACATTGAATAGTTATACACTTCTGCTCGCCCACATTGGATTTTCACATGTTAGTTGTTTACGCCCCCATGGACAACCAAGATCCCAATTAACTTTAGCTTCACGTCGTTCCTAACAATTTTCGATGTTTCTTGTATGTGGAGACATTAATGAAGTATTACTCGAATCTGAAAGGTCAGGCGGTTCTTTATCTAACTGGATTACATTTTTTCAAGAGTTTCTGAATGATAGTGAGCTTTGCGATATTCCTCTTCATGGGCGTGATTAAACTTGGCATAATAGAATCTCATTTTCGAGAATTGATAGAGTTTTTGTCTTAGGGGATTTTGGAACTCTAGCCATCCTTAAAGATTATCACACTTGAATCTTCACTCTCGGATCATCTCCCAATATTATTTCATACCCACACCTCTTACCATAGCAGCCCTAAAACATTTGTTCTCTCAATTATTGGTGAGATCATGCAGAATTCTTGCCCTTCATTCGACAAAAATGGGATGAAATTTGCATAACCAATTCAAATAAGGATATTAACCACAAGATTCGTCTATTATGGAAGGTCATTACACCATGGCACTTGGCAAATTTTGGCTAACTAGAGCAGTAAATTAAATCACAAAAGACTCATATTTTATCCCTAACATCAAGCTCGATTGCTAAACCACTATCTCCCGAATCGGAAGTTCAACTTCAACAAGCAAGATCCATTCTTTTTCATCTCTTGAACTAACTTGGAAAATATCAAACATCATCAATCTCGAGTTACTTGGTCTCTTCTTGGTGATGAAAATACAAATTTCTTCCACTGAATAGCGTCTTCTAAATCCAGGCACAATAGGATCTGGCGGTTGGAAATCGATGGAGTTTTGACCGGCGATGCGATGATGATTAACTTGTCTATCACTAATTTTATAAAGGAGTTATATACTAGGGAAGCTGAAGTTCCTTTCTCCTTACATAGTTTCGGCTTCAACAACATTTCAAAGGAGGAAAATTTGAGACTTACCGTAGTTTTCATGGAGGCCAAAGTGTTTACATCGTTGAGTTGACATTGTGAGAACAAAGCTCCCAAACCCGATGATTTTAACTTCTCTTTTTACAAGAGATTCTGGAACGAATTGAAGCCCCATCTGATGGATTTGGTTCAATGATTTCATTGAGCAAATTATTTACCGGATACAATCAAATCATCATTTACCGTATTAATTCTCAAAATTCCAAGGTCATGTGGATTAACCAACTTCCGGATTATAAAATTGATCCACGGTTTTTACAAAATAATTGCAAAGCTCCTAGCCCTTTGATTGCAATCAGTGTTCCCTTCCATCATATCAGAAAATCTGTTCGCTTTGGTTAAAGGTAGGAACATCCATGAATGCTCCTTTCTAACATAAGAAGTAATCCATTCTATTAAGTTGCGGAGACTATCTTGCATGGGATTCAAATTGGACTTCCATAAAACTTTTGACAACATTTCTTGGTCTTATATGGACTTGGCACTAAGGAAGAAGAATTTTGATGGGAAATGGATCAAATGGCTCTCTCGTTGTAGACATAACTCAACCACATCAGTCCTAATTAATGAAGTCCCTAGTCATCCAATCAAATTACAAAGGGGAGTCAAACATGGTGACCCTCTCTCACCATTCATTTTTGTTATTGCGGTGGAAGGGGTGAAATAAATCTTTGATGCAAGTATTTGTGAAGGACTTTTACCGGGTTTCTAAGATGGTGGCTTACTAGACCTCTCGTTACTTCAATTTGCAGATGACACTCTTTGTTTTCTTCCAGGTGAGGAAAGTGTCATTCTAAATTTGATTTGGGTTCTAAAATGCTTCGAAATTATCTCAGGCTTGAAGATTAACTACAACAAAAGCACACCTTTCGGTATCAACATAGCTGAAACCACTCTAGAATCATACGCATCAAGGCTGGGCTGCAAAATTGAGAACCTACCCACAAAATATTTTGGAGTTCCACTTTGTGCTAGGCATGTGAATACTGCTTATTGGGATCCTCTTATTGCAAAGTTCAAAATGTGGTTATCGAAATAGAAAGGAAATTGTCTCTCCTAGGTCGCATAGTTCTCATTAAATCGGTACTTGAATCACTCCCTATATATTTAATGTCACTTTTCAAGATTCTTGAGGTTGCCAAACGTCAAATTAATTCATTTATTGTGAAATTTTCTTTGGCAAGGCGATATGGACAAATCCGGGATCACCAAAGTTAGTTGGGACACTATTAATCTACCAAAGAATTTGGGGGGTTTATACATACGTGATTTCAAATTGGTGAATTGTAGCTTCTTATTGAAGTGGCTTTGGAAATTGAAAACGTGTGATTGGAATTCCTTATGGTTTTGTTTTTGTGCTGGAAATTTGGGCTTCTCAATTTGTTACAATTGTGTTTAACTCAGATAGACCAAAACTTTCGCCAATTTGGTTATGAATTATTAATTCATGCTACCAAGAGGAAAATTTTTTTGTTGTTTTCAAATCAAATTGCAAGACCTCCATAAATGATGGTAGGCAGACATCTTTTTGGTTTGACAATTGGTCAACGAAGAACTCATTGCAAAATTATTTCTCGATCTTTTAAACTTTTACCATGAGAAATTTACTATGGTTCAACAAGGCTGCACATTTCATTTTAGCAATAACCCGTACAATAAGCCTTTTTAGAGTTGCAGACTTCGTATTATGAAGTGGGATAGATGCGACCAACTTCATAACTGGATTAAGATGACCAACCCATCACTTTTTCATCCCATCATTGATATGTTTTATGGGCAGCAACAATACATCCCAAACGCTTAGTTGCGTCTAATCTTCCTTACATCGATGGATGTTTGCTCGTGGAGTTTAACACCAAATAAGGAATTCTCGACAAGTAGGTTTTCAAGGCATATTATCTCACTAACAAATGGACATCTCCAAACGTAAATTTCAGCATCATTTGGAGGTCGAGAGTGCAGCCAAAAATCAAATTCTTCACTTGGCTTATTTTGAACGAATGTCTCCTGATTAAAGTGTTCCTCCTCCAAAGAGTTTGCGATACAATTATCGATAGCCGTTGCCCCTTTTGCGAAGATTTGGAAAGCTTGGTTCATGTCTTAATTTTTTGTGAGAAGAGTATCGTAGTATGGCGGCACGCTTTCAAATGGTTGGGGATTAACTTCACTTCCCCTTCTTCAGCGGCAAACTTTGTTACTCAATGGTAAAGCTATTTCAAACCCGCTTTATGTAGAGAGTTTTAGATGAGCTTATGGTAAACAATCGCTTGGTGCCTTTGGATTGGTAGAAACTCATTTGTCTTCGATGGGACTTCCCCAAATGATGACCCTTTTTTAACGAGTTTTCACTTTTGTTGGTCTTTTATCACTTATAGGAATCTTCATGTTAGCTTTTCCATTTCAGATGTTTTAATTAATCCTAGCTTGCTACTTTTGTAACGTTACTTTATTGATCTTGTCTTGAGATCAATTATGGTTTATTAATATCATTTTGTCCGTCTAAGGTAGTCAATTTTGAGGGTGCCAACCTAGTTGGGATGTTCGTATTTGGCTTTCCCTAGTCGGTCTTTTTCTTCAAAAAAACACATATATTGCTAGACTCAATCAATATGCCAAATGCCGAAAAATAAAGTGGCTTGTTCCTAATCTTAAGGAAAAACCAACAATGATGTACATTGGTTTGAAACTAGTCTTCACTCCCTTGTTTTCCTTCAAAAACAAATTTGTTCCTCTTCTTCCAAATGCTCCAAATAATAGAGAACCATAAAGCCATTCCAAATTCTTAGGAGTTCCTGACTTGAACAACAATCTCCAAAGCAACAAGAACTTATACACACAGCCTGGGATCTGGACGGAAACACCTAGTGTAGAAACATTATTTTTGTAGAAATATGAATTTGTGAAAAGGTTGAATTTCAAACCTAGAATCTCCCACCTCTAGTTTGAAAGGTGTACAAATTATGTTATACCCAATTAGTTCAATGTCTGTTATTATATTATTTTCCATTAAATATTATATAACATTATCTTGAAAAACAATGACATATTTTATATATAATTTTCTAATATATAAAAACTTCAATCCCCTTCTAGATACTAGTCAGGACGGTCACACCAATGACTTACCATAGACATCTGTATGGCCTTGAAACATTAATTGACATTCGACTAGAGATATCAATCCTCGGCCTCGCTTACCCCAAAATTTTTATGACAAAAAGGATTAGTAACAAAATATATTATAAAATTGATATAATTTGTTTTCTTTCCATTACAAATTACCGTCTAGTGTAATTTATATAGTTTACTCTAATTTTAATTTTTTTTATTATTACTAGTAACTTAATTAGTGTTTTTGAGATAACTAAAAGAAATTATTTAAATAATCATCACTCCAGTTCTTAAACTTCGATTCCTACTCCGGCAAACAGGCATCCCCCTCCAAACTGGATAAAGTGCAATACGATGCTAGCGTTTTCCAAGCAAGTTACATAATTAGACATGATTGCATTTTACTTGACTCTTTGAGAGGATTAATTGCATCTAGCTTTGTTATGCTACAAGGTGGATGTGATTTTGTTCTTGCGGATGTTATGAGTTATAGAGAAGCCCTTAGCTGGCTAAACTATAATAACTTTGATCATATCATACTGAAATATGATACTTTAAACGTAGTTAGTGCTCTGAATAATGATTTACAATTTCTTTCTTCGATATGTCTCATTTTTCCAGACTATAAATCTCTCATCACACATTTTACTTTCATTCACATTGTGTTTTTTAACAGGTCTATGAACCTCGTTGCATATCAGTTAGATAGAGAAGCGGGTTCTTCGACGAATAGGCCTAGGGGGACTTGATTTTGGTTCATCTTATATTAGAAATGTATTTGTCTCTGATAATCTTTATTATTAACCTATTCATAAAAAATATCATCATTCCACTCCTGATATTTTGGGAAACCGGGTCAAATAGTAGACTAAATGATAACTAGGGTTCAATTTAAAACAAAAAATCTCACAACAAAAATGTAACTTTTCGAATATGAACCAGAATACTTTCGTTTATTTTGTAAAATATAAATATATTATCCTAAACTCAAGTAATGTCTATTTTTCTAATCTAAAAAGTTATAAATAAATTTTTTTAGCTAATTGCATCATTACCTCCCAATTTGGCTCTATTAGCCTGATGTCACCCTCTAATTTTAAAAGGTCTAGTTAACCCCTCCCCCCCTAATTTGGCAAAAGTGAACCACTTAACCCCCTCATGCTGACATGGGATTTTACATGGCAGGAGTTAGAAAGTCAAGCAAGTGGTGGTATTTTATAGAATAAAAAATAAAAATAATAAAATCTATTTTCTATTTTCTTTCTCCCCCTTCTTTCACTTACTTTATCTTTCATCAAAAAATCTACCGGCGTTCCGACAACCTAAACGCCATCTCTCATCTCTTCGTTTCTCTCATCCGGTTTTTTTCTTTAGGTTGTGCTTTGATTTTTGTGCTATCAATTTATAATATAGTCACAAAGAAAGTTGCAACGCCATATTATATATGCCAGAGGATAAGAATCTATTAAGCTTTACTCCTTCTCAAAATCAATTAGATTAACTCAAAATTTGAAGATTGTAAATGGATTTGAAGTTCAGAAACTTAGAATTTCCAATCTAATTAGTCTAATTAACACAAAATTAAAACATGAGAGGTATGAAATTGGATCGGATTGTGCCCGAAGCAATTCGAGTTCCCACCATTGACCCATACCACGTTGAAGCATCCGCCGTTAAGCTCTCAACCCACTTAATTTAAACCCCACATATTCGGATTGGACAGGGAGGGGGAAGACAAAATTGGAGGTGGTAGACAGGACAAAAAATGATGAAATTCGGAATAGGAGGACCATGATCACTATTCAAACAGTGAAAATATGGTGAATGAGAATGGTGTGGGGATTATTAGGGTAATAAGGGTGTGAGGCGAGCGACGAGAGGGTAGTCATTGGGTGTTGTTGGCCAGAGTTAACCGTTACTGGTGACTGGTCAAGAAAGACTATCATGTTTAAGGAAAGAGAGAGGGAGAGACAAAAATAATAAAAGAACATATATTTTCAAAAAATATTGTCACGTGTTGAAGTTTCATTCGTTTAACTTGTCCAACTTTGACACATGGCGCAAGTGTAATATACTCTTCAACATTAGAGTGGTGTAATCAATATGAAAGGGTTAAGTGTTTCACTTTTGCCAAGTTGAAGAGGGTAATTGAACATTTTGACAGTTGAAGGTGATATCCTACTATTTGAGCCAAGTTGAGGGGTGTAATAATGCATTTGGCTTTTTTTTTTTTTCTCTTTCTACTTAGTTAGCTTTGGGTTATAGGTTGCCGTATTACATGCCCAACACTCAAAACCAACCTTAAAAATCTTAATCAAACACTTATATAAAGTTTTTGTTTGATGTTGAAATATGTTGATTCTTTAATTTTTTTTATTTTTTTTTTGAAATTTACTTTAATAAGTTATCATTATTTTGTGTTGTTTTCTAATTTCACATATTACCGCACGACAAGAAAAATTTCAGTTTTGCAACGGAATTGGAATATTTTCCTTGCAATATCACTAACTTGAAATGGAATCAGCGAGGAATCCCTTGCAGAAACATTGGAATTAAACTACTGAACATAATTTCAATGGACATTGCCACTGTTTTATATTTCCCTTGCAAAAAAAGGCAGGAACTTTAGAAGGAAAAATTGCAAAAAGAAATCCGCTAGATATTTTAATGTCCATTGCAAAGTATATGCAAAGGGGTTAATAATAAAGGCTGTGTTCAAATGTATTTATGGATTTTTTTAAACAAAATTTTACGCAATTGCGCTTACATTAATGCAAAGAAAAAATCTCACTACATCCTTCTAACTCGTATGTGAACTTGAATAAGTGACCTCTATAATCACAGGTTCAGTCTTCTAAGAACTTTGCCACATATGTGTTTATGGATTTGAATATAACAAGTATATTTGGTGGGGATTTGATTTACCCTTTTAAATAAAATATTGCATTTTTCATGTTTGTGAGATAAAGTTCCTTTACATTTCAATATTGAACATCAAGAAAATTTTCATCCAAATGAATGAGTATAATATCTTTTTTAATTTCCTTAATTCTAGAATGTGCTATTTATATATTGTCAAACATTTCATCAGCGTTGCCTCAATTTTGATGCTAGATGTCTATTATTCGTCCTTAAATTTTCAAAATTATTCTATCATTTAGGAATTGTTATTACTTACATGGCACACATAATTAATAAAATTTGGTCAAATTATCAATAAGACAAATGTACATAATAAATTATTTAAAATGATAGCTAGAATTTTGAAACAAGGATTGAATTGGTCTGAATTGAATTGAATTGAATTTATTTTAATGTATATTTATAATTATAGATAACTGAATTGAAATGGATTGGACTAAACTGAGTTGTGTTAAACTTAACAAACCAAATTTAAGTAGACTAAACTGAACCAAAGAGAACATGCCAAGTTTAGACTTGTGCCAGAAAATATATATACTAATAGAATCATGTAAATATGCAATGCATAAAACGATATTGTATTATTGAAAATAATATATAATACATGCCTATGCATCGAGTCCCCTTAAACTTGTTCCCAAACGTGCATTTATCTCCTAAACTTTCATAAATTTTAAATAATTTCCTGAACTTGTAAAAAATGTATCAGTTTACTATCCTCAATGTCTCTTGTTAGCTTCTGGCTAGAGAGAAAAATGATATTTTTGCAGAGTAAAACAGATAAAAAATTAACACGTAACATTGAAAAAGATAAACTAACACACTTTTTACAAATTCAAATAATTATTTAAAGTTTTTAAAATTCATGGGATAAATGAACATTTAATCACAAATTTAAGAATTAAAGCATTGTTGACTTTCTGAAAGAAGGGAGCTCATCAAATATTACAAACAAATTAATTAACTGATAGTTTTTATTGATTATTGTTTATTTGGAATTTCAAATTTATAAGGATTTTTTATGTCTTGGTGCAAGTCCTCTGACTCGTATAACTTATTTTTTAATTAATTTTGAATATCCCCTAAGATTCTATATTTTATGGGGTTTGCTTGCTAATGAATCAAGATAATAAACAATTTCTTACCAGTTGGTTGAATTTGATGCGCCACTCTATTTCTTAAGCGTTATATAAAATTCGAACTTTAGGGATGCATATGGAGTAAACTGGGTCGGGAGTATCGCCCCTTAACAAAATTTTTGTGATACTCGAGTTCGGATTAGTCGTTCAGTGGACCAAATTACCCCGGATGCAAAAAAAATAAATGGGGTTAAAAAAGCAATTATAAACCATTTTTAAAATATTATATTATTTGTAACAATGGAGGTTTTTTTTATGTATTTTCTTATAAAAGAACAAAATTAAAAACTTGTACAATCTCACTTTTATATATTTAATTTGCCATGATAATTTATTCAATTCTAAATTAAAAACCCAATTATTTTATTTTCCAATCGATATAATATGCAATTAGGATATTCTCTGTTATCACTTTAGACGCGCACAATAATTGATCAATTGTCCTTTTTTATTTCAAAAAAGCAATAATTACTCTCATTGTATACAAAACAATCAACATTAATTCCCGAAAAATATGTCTAAAGTGATATTTTTTTGAATAAACAGATCTTCTATGTATGAATATTCGTGATACCCGGAGACTTTTCAACTTTACAAATTGTCATTCTAATGCATATATTACCTTAAATTTGTTTGAATTTATTAGTTACCATCCTAAACTTTCAAATATGTCAAATATCTCTTGAGCTTGTTTAATATACACTAGTTGCCTCCTTATCATCACGCGTTAATTTTTTTTATTGGTATGACTTTCTAAATATGTTATTTTTCTGAATTTTTTTTAACTTCAACCAGAAGCTGACATGTGATTTTGAGAGGGTTAAACTGATACCTTTTAAAAAAAGTTCATGATGATATCTGACACATTTAAAAATTCATTATAACAAGTGACAATTTTGAACAAGTTCAAGAGGTAACAGATGCATTAAACCTAAATATTTTAAACATTAAATGATAGTTTAAATATTAAGTTATCCATTATAAACTATTAATTATGAGCTTATTTGAAGATAAATAACCATAACTAACAACTATGATAAATATAAGTAACAAATAAATAACAATTACGACAGTAATACAAAATTACCAATGATGATAAATGGTGTGGATTATGGTGAATTTGTTTTGAACAAAGTTAACTTTACTTTGCATTTTTCACCAATCAATCATCACACAATTGATTTAAGGGTGAGTGAGTAGTTTATAAGTGGAGTAAATTGAGCCATAACATAAGCCAATTGGTTTTGCGTTAGATGGGTTCAACCACACTTATATGTTCACTCTAGCTATCAAGCCCAACACTCTCACAGCCCACAAATTCTCCACATGTTGGGATTATCCCATATCGGTAATAAACATGAATAATGAGTAGCATATAAATGGAGTAGATTGGGCCTTAACACAAGCCAATTGATTTTATGTTAAACACTACTTGTATGCTCACTCAAGCTATCAAGCACAACACTCTCCCAGCCCACGGATTCCCTGTAGGGAGGTAAAGTAATAAAGACTTAAAATTTTACAAAGTCATCATAAAATTTGTCATGATGAATAACTACCGCAACAATTTAACCAAACATGTCATCAATATCACCAAAGATTACCCATGCCTATACTTTTATGACTAAAAACTCTGAAGAAAAAATACAGTTTTCATGTGAGGTTTCAAATTGCAATTATTTTGTGGAGGCCAAAAAGTACCGAAAATTAGATCTACGGAGATGAGTCATGACATTGTCATTCGTGGAGGACATCGAAAAACACATGTTATGTTGAGTTTTTTTTATTGACTTTCTCTAATATCGATTATTTTAATTACCAGTATTAAATTAAATCATATAAAAAATTACAGTACAAAATAATGTTAGCATTATATATTTATTGTCTATATAAATTAGGTTTCACATATAATTGTGAAGCAATGCATAATTTGTCAAATCAATATAATAATTTATCATTTCATGTATAATATATTTGTGGGTTAAAGGATGTGAATAAGATTGAAGACACTTATTACCATTCGCAACATAAAATGTTATATTCCACGGCTCATTTGATTTTTCTTTTCAAGTCAAATTATTAGTTTTAAACTAAACCATAAAAATATATTTTCATGTGTTAAATTATAATAACCAAATTAATTCAATTTAAATTATACAAATTTAATATAATTGTACTTTATATAATTTATGTTATACATAATAAATACAGTTTATTAATAACCTAAATAATTATAAAATAAAGATTCACTTATCAATCCGATTGTTACTTCACATCAGAATTAAACAATAATGATATAATGATA
Source organism: Euphorbia schlechtendalii (assembly GCA_949673415.1). Taxonomy (NCBI): domain Eukaryota; kingdom Viridiplantae; phylum Streptophyta; class Magnoliopsida; order Malpighiales; family Euphorbiaceae; genus Euphorbia; species Euphorbia schlechtendalii. The sequence goes on from CATIWQ010044611.1 coordinate 39,276, forward strand.
TAAATTAGGTTTTATATAATTATACTCATTGGTTTTGTGTTAACTATGTTTAATTTCACTTGTATGTTCACTCATTTATCAAGCTAAACACTCATATTAATGCTTATAGATTCTCTAAATATCATAGAAACTTTTTGACCCATGACATGATATAAGATTAGCTTAGACTTAAAGGTTGATGATTTGAACTCTGATAAATTCTTTTGTTATTTAAAAATTTAACGTGAGTTTGTGTTGTACTAGCTTAAAGCATAAGGACATTTACATGCAAGTGAGTGTCAGGAATAATATAAGAGCCATGATTATGCCTTACATATCCGCTTAAGCTTTTTGATTAAACGATTCCATGAAATTTATCAGAGCAGCTTAGAAGGTCCAAGAGCTCGATTCTTGACAGCTCCATTTGTTTATTAAATATTTCACCACATGGTAGGGTGTGCATGTATTAATTGTATCTAATTCAAACCTAATGGGCATTCACGTTTGGAGGAGTGTCAAAAAATAGTATATGAGGTATGATTGGTTCTATGTTGAAATTTAATTCAACAAGATAAATGTTGTAGTGAGGATTCCAACCCTTTAGGTTCAAGTAGCTCTAATATTACGTCATATAATCATTTGGCCCAAAAAATATAAGTTTTTTTTTTATCAAACCGTTTCATGTCATCCCAACATTTTTGAATTTAATCTCTTGTTTATTTTGATTCAGATATCTTGTAAGTATATTTGTGATCAATTAAACATAGATGTGCAATTTCGAACTTGAATTGAAACCAAACTAAAATCAAATGGAGAAATGAACTGAACTGGATTTATTTTTATTCGAGTTTAGTTATTAAAATTATGATAAGTTGGTTTCGGTTTTGTAGTAAAAATCAAAGTAAATGAATAAAACCGTATTATTCTTAAATATTAAAACTTTAAATATATATGGTTTGGATATAAATATTGACAAATTAATTCTCTAATAGGTGAGAATATATTTATTAATATACCGGTACTTTATCCTTGAGCACGTAGAGGACACGCTTTCACGGCTTGTGTGATCATTCGTTGACACCGTGTAGGTAAGACCGCATGAGATGAGCTTGGCTTGCACGCTAAACATGCAACATTCAATATTTTTACTGAACTAAACAAGAGATCCTTGAATCTAACTAGGATTCTACCTCCTATTTCAAAAGTCTAATCCTATAGAGGAATTCTTCCGTAATATGGACACTCACTTTTATCCTATTTAGGAGTGATACGATCCTTATATAAAGGGATCCTCTCTATTGATCCCAAATGACTAGGAAATGTACTAGAGGGGGGGGGGGGTGAATAATACTTTTAAAATTCCCTGTTTCGTTTAGAAACTTTTTATCACTAAAAAAGATCTTTAACTCAATCTCAAAAATAAATTAATTGCAATAAGATATTCATGGAGATAAATTGCAAGTAATTAAAATAGTAAAAATAAAGAGATTGAGACAAATCAGATTTTATCATAGTTCAGCAACCCTTGGCTTAGTCTAGTCCCCAAGTCAATTGACTTGAGATATTCCTCTATGTGTTTTCTTTACGGGAAGAAAACAAGCCTAGTTATACTTTTTCCAGGCTCAAGTATCAAACCTTAAAATAGTTTTTTTTTCGGGCTCAACAACAAAACTTGACCCTTATTTTTGCAAGCTCAACAACAAAACCTTTCTTCTGTTGTTTTTACGAGCTCCAAAACAAAACCTAACCTTTGTTTTGTAGGCTCAACAATGAAAACCTTACAATTCTAATTTAAATGTGATTTGTGTTTGATGGAACACTTGAAGAAGCTTTCTCTCTTTAGTAGCACTAAAGAATTGGAGGGAAGATTATTCTCTTTGAAACTTGTTATTATGTGAATTTGCTTTGAGTCTTCCCACGTTTTAATCTTCAAACTGAATGCCATATTATACTTGATTGCACAGGTGAAAATTTAGTCGTTGGAGAGCTATTGAAGGAAACCTTCTTTGTAGTATTTTGAGGCAGTATGACCGTTATTAGCCATTGTATTCATCACTTGTCCCTAGGTGTCCTATCATCAGAGAGAGAAAATCTCTTTTACTCTTGTTTACCACCTTTTGAAAATATGGATGTTGGAAAAGTGATAGTTTGAAGGTCTCCTTGGCTATCTTGCCACATCAGATTGTGGTGAGGGTGTTAACCCAATACTATTCACATCATCATGAATGTCACTATTGTAGGTCTCTCCATGTTCATCACTTGATGTTCATCCTTTGTGCTCATTTTGGTTACTTGTACATGTGGTGTTAGCTTAGTCTTCATTCTTCATTATGTTGTAGCTTCTGCAACATAATATGTTTTGATTTTAATTAACATAAAGTTGTATATGTATTGATTTATCAAAATATATTATCAGTGCTTTGTATGTTTCGCCTTCTTATTGTAACCATCGAAATTGGACTCAACACTCTCTACAATCAAAGGTACACATTACATTCTAAATTAGAGTTCTTTACCTCTTCTATAAATCTGAGTCTTACTTAAGTATTAGAGAGGCTACACTAGTTACACTACTAGTCCCCTCCTTAGTAACCCTTTTTTTTTTTGTAGATTCCAGCCACTATCCAAGGAGGCCTTAGAGATCATCTTTCTATGAAGATTAATGCGTGCAACACACGTTATTCACTAATCTTTTAGTGATGCGATTAGCATGGACAAACTTATTTTCTGTAAGACCTTTATTTAGCGAATGGACACAAAATCCAATTCAATTGTGAACGAAAAAATCCTTGACACCGGTATAAGTCAAGGAACGACGTATGTTGATTCTTTGACAATGATGGTTTCCACATCATCAAACCTACACTCATACACTACCGCTCCCTCCACCAACCTTAACACACCGCCATCTAGCAATATTAATGTTAGCTTTTTTGTACCAGATGTCACCTGAGGATCAGCATCACCTTCGGCGGAATCTCTTTGGGCTAATCAACAACAACAAAAACATTACCATAGCAGGGCATACTGTTAGTGGACCGTACTTAACCAACATGGGGAACTACTACACCGAGTTATCCACTCGATGTTGTTAGCATGGTCCGCTCGACCCGATGAGGATTCATACCGACTTCAAGCCAGTATTAAATGAGAGCCAAACGGAGCCGAATTGTCATTCTTTTTACTCAAAAATCCAAAATTCAAAAATTCACATCCCAAGAAAATCCCAATGTCTCATTTCGAAACAAAAAACCGAAAAGTTAAAATTCTAGCCAAACCTGGGTAAATAGGCGCACACCATTTACTCTCTTTGGCAAAATAAGCCCAGCTCTGCCATTGCCATGACCTATCAGCCTAGAAAATCTACAAATATCCCTTGAATTCCAAGCTTGTTAAATGGGCGCACTCTCATTTACCACCTTCCCATTTACCCGCTTATATAAAAGAAGCATTTTTCTCCATTTTTAAGGGGATCTAGAAATTTTCTCTTTGAAGCCAAATTTTCCATGATTCAAAAACACTTTTGAGCACTTAAATTCATCCATTCGAGGTTTAAAACCACTTTAGATCATTTCCATTGCATTAGGATCAAGTTTCAGCGATAAACTTCCACCCATACTCAATCAAAAAATCTCAATCAAAATATCTCTCTACAAGTTTATAACCATAAACTTTCTAGATCTCTCATCTCAATCAAATCTCCAACTTCTCAAGAAATTCGGTCCCGAACCGATTTTCAAGTTATCGTGGACAAATGAAAAGGTAAATGAGGGTAATTGGCTCTTAGCCCATCTTTAAGTTTATTACATCATTTTACATTTTCGTTGTTGGGGTAATGAGCCTATTTGAATTGATTTATAGTTATTTTCCAATAATATATATTAATATGTGTGAATGAGCTTGTAGCGAAAGTCCGGTTTCCAAAAACTAAGGGAAAACTCTGCCCGAGTATTATGGGAAAATCTCAAATACAACCATCACTATGCCGGATTTTATATTGCAAGTAATTATTTTAGAATGGCTTCGTAATGCCAAAATTATCGCATATAACATAATTTCCAAAATTTTGAATAAAATAGAACTTATCAAGTCCAAATACAATCTCTACTTTTTCGGTATAAAAAACTCATCCTGGATCAGTATACCTCAATTCTTGGTAAAGCTAAACCGGGTGGCGACTTCTTTTTTGTGTAAAATGAGGCATTAAATTTATTTTATATTCTATTTATATTTATAAAAAATGAATCTAATCATGAAATGTAAATGTTTTCTATGATCACACAAGTACAGAAGGTAGATTTCATGCCCAGTGCACTATAACCCCCCGAACACACCCGAAAACATGCTCGCTCATAGTGGCGACTCCGTTGGGGACAAGTTTTATTTTTATTAAATACCATGTTTTAATTTAAAAATCAATTTTTTTACATGCTAAAGAACTTTCATTCAAAAGTTTAGGAACCATGGCATATGTGATGAAATTTCTATTGCGCAAATTTTAGGATTGCATTTGCATGTGCATTATCCCACCCGGTAACCAATTTAGGTGTCTTTCGATGAAATATCTCCCAAGTTTGTTTTAGGTCTCAAGGATATGGATATGGTTACACCCCTTACTTAACATACAAAAGAATTTTTTTCGCATAGGATAAGAGTACCCTAGTATATTATATGTGGGAATAGTCACTTTGGTTCATTTTAGGGTCATTGAATTCCTATACACAAAGGATCATGATACACATTGTACCTGATCTTGAGACCAAAACCACATATAGATAAACCATGCTCACTTTCCTATAGGTTTACCAAAATCCTTGTAAGAACACGAGTAGACTTCACTTGTCCCCATTGACATAAAGCGAAGTAACCAAATGGAGATTATGGGTGGTAGGCACAATCTAACCGTTAGCTCTCTGTGCATGTTTAAATTGTTATAAAATATATAGCATGTACACATGCCATGCCATCATGAATGTGTGACAAACTAACCACATCTTTTTGCAACCATAATATTATTATGTGACATAGAATTTATTTCCTTTAAGAGGACCCCGATAATCAAAGTCACATTCTCGGAAGTCATCCGATTGTTAAAGTCATATTCCCGACTAATAAAGTTACCTTAGACAAGTGAGTCAACTCAAATTGACCAATGAATAGAGTCGAATTCAAATTGACCAACGAGTCACTTTGATTATTAAAGTCACATCCCCAACTAATAAAGTTACCTTGGACTAGTAAGACAACTTAGATAGACTAGTGAGTCGAGTCAACTTAAAATTGATCAACGAGTCACCTTGACTTTTAAAGTCACACCCCGACTAATAAAGTCACCTTCGATTAGTGAGTAAACTTAGACCGAATAGTGAGTCGAGTCAACTTAAAATGGACTAACGAGTCATCTCGACTATTAAAGTCATCTTGACTATTAAATTAAAGTCATATCCTCGACTAGTAAAGTCACCTTGGACTAGTAAGTTAACTCAATCCGACTAGTGAGTCGAGTCAAATTAAAATTAGCCAACGAGGCACCCTGACTATTAAAGTCACATTCTCAACAAACAAAGCCACGTTAGACCAATGAGTCAATTCAGACAGACCAATGAGTCGAGTAAACTTAAGATTTATCAACAAGTCTTATTAAACTTACAAACCCGACTAATAAAATCATTATAAACTAGTGAGTCAACCCAGACCAACTATCGAGTCAAGTCGAACTAAACCAATCAGTGAGTCAACCAAATAAAAATAAACTATAGTTGGGCTTTAGAATTTATAAAATGATTTCATTCCCTGAATTGCTTTTCTCAGGAAAAGCATTCAACCTCAACCAATATTCCATCAATATTCAGACCAACACTCTCGTCTAACATTTCTCACAAATAATTTAAAGTCAATTGTACATACATACATACATATATACATACATTCATTCATTCATTCATTTATTCATTCATATATTCATTCATTTATTTATTCGTTTAGGATCCATTGGGTGAAAACCCAAAGCTTTTACTAAAACTTGATCGCCTATGTTCGCCACTTTTCTACTGATAAGTTTAATAGTTTGTTCACAAGATTCGGCTATATATCAATGGTGCCAAAAACTTATTCACGTAAAATACAGGTGTTGTTAGTACCTCTTATCAAATAGAAAAATGATGATAACTGTAAGTATACAGTTGTGATGTAGTTTTAAAAGATATCGAATCCACAGGGAAGGAACCAAGTCTAAAGATCAACAAGGGAAAAAAAAAATAAAATAAAAATAGATTGAAGGTTTTGGAAAGGTAGATTAGAATGAAAAATGAGTAAGTATAGATGTGGAAGACTAGGGAATCTAAATATAGAGGTTTTCCCTACGAACAAGTATAGCAGAGAAAACATGCAAGTTCAACAAAGATGTTACGATTCACTAAACTAATCTAACAAACTCTGTTCTAAATATTCAGATGTTTAATGATTCACCGCAGAGCAATACATGAAATAACTTTTCTAAACCTAGCGCAAACGAATTAAGATAATTATATAAACCTGGACAATGTCAATACTATGCTTAGTACGGGTCGCTCTCACATAACCACATTTAGCAAGTTACAATTCCAAAAATCTTGGCTCACTAAACAGCGTTATATCACAGATCCAGTGATTATACACGATATTGTTAACCCCGAAACTACTCTTAAAATTAACTCCAACGCATATAACTTGATTAATATAAAAGACTTAGCACGAAATACGCATTATAACACATAGACATATCATAAACTT